>QKWP01000192.1:255254-266752 GCA_003550325.1 Gigaspora rosea | reverse complement strand
TATTTTCAGCTTATATGTAACTATAATTTATTTTCTTATAATATAAAAACTAATTTTGCAAAAAAGTAATCCTTATTTTCAAATATAATTGTACAAAGTTTTATTTAATTATTTTAGTATTTTAAAAAAGTAAATCAGAGCTAAAAAAGTGCAAAAACGCAGGCAAATTTGCCTGTGTTCTACTACAATCTAAGGGATAATCCAAAACCTGAAACTTTCGGAATTGGCAAAAAAGGTTTCGGTGCCATCTTTGATATGGATACACAAATATTATACGTAATAATAATGTAAAAGTAATTATGTGTTAATGATTTTATTAAGATTTATATTAGAACGAACATATATACGTACATAAAATTTGATCATCTAATAAGGAGCGTCAAAATGAGTAACCAATGGGATAAGCAGATTTGATAGTGGGGAAGATGGGTTAGACATGTTATCAGCCTAAATCAGAGGCCCAAAATTTTTTTTGGGGGCTTGGTGTTAATTTACCAATAATAAATTAAGTAACCAAAATTTAAGTTTGGTGACCAAATGTTTAAATTCAGTGACCAAAATGCAGCTAAATTTTATAAATTCGCCGTGATGGTTATTTTAAAATATTTAGTTATACTTGAGTTATATCACTTTTTTTTTATAGAATATTTTTGTATATATAACTAAGGTAGGGATATAACTCAATATATAAGAATATAAAAACATATAAAAAAAAGCAGTTTATCTAAATTAAATCTAGAGATATAACTCAAGTTGGGATATATTCCAGTTGGAATTTAAGCAATGTATGATTAAAGTTTAATTGTTTTGAGAATGCTTAAGCTTTAGTTTTATTATAGATATATTTTGTAGTAAAATAGTTATTGTTTGGGTTAATTGGATGTTTTTTGTATAGTTTTGGGTTAACATGTCATGTTTTTATTTTGGTTTATTTTGGTTTGATTTTTTTTGTAATTATAGAATAGTAATCTGTGCTGATTATAGTTAGTTTGTAGTTAGTTTTTTTTTGATATTGATTGGTGTAACAAATTTGGGTGAATTATTTTGTATTAAATTAAATCAGGAAATAGTGTTGTAAAAAATTATTAATAATTTTTCTCATAGAATTGTGTTTAGTTGGCTTATAATGAATCAAAATTGTTATGTGGATTAATATTTATTAGTAGTCAAAAAAATTGTAAATTAAGGATTTTAGTACTATAAATTTATGCATATATTATTAGCTATTGTTTTTTTTGATAGCGTATATGTACTTTTGTATTTTTATAGTCTTTTTTTTAATATTTTGTATATATATATATAAATGTATTATCTTGTTGTTTGTATATTGTTTTTTTATTGAAATTAAAATATTATCAGTTTTTAAGTCTATGATGCTGAGACTAAAATTTTTTTATTTATTTATTTTGTAGAGTTTATTTGTTGATATAGATAAAAAGTAGTTTGGTTAATGCTTAGGTGAGTTGTAATAAGATTTTATATTTTTAATATTAAAATAATGTAGATATTGAGATATATATAAATAAAAATTATTTGTTTAGTGCTTTTGAAATAGTTTGAGTTATTATAATTGCAGAAATTTTGGTAAAATTGAAAATATTGAGTCAGAATGAGATATATATAATTCTGAATTTATATTTTAGATTGTTTTAATAGGAAATAGATAATAATTTTGAAGATTGCTATATTTAATAACTGTTTAAGATGTATTTTGTTTTGAAAAGGCTTGTAAATTTATTGGATTAGGTATAATGTTGAGTGCAAATGTTTTAGAACTTTAGATAGTAAGCTATTGTAATTTTTAGAATTTGAATTGATGATTATTGTTTATAGATATATTTTACTTACATGAATATTGTTGTCTAGTAGAAAAATAACCAGTTTTAGTTAATAATATGTTTTTATAAATAATTTTATATTATAATGGTAGTTATTTAATAAGTTTTATTATAAACCTTTATAAAGCTTTTATATAGATTGTTTGTTTTTTAATTTTTTATTATTATTTAAAGAGATAATATATATGTACCCTAGGGTATATTACAATTTTATGTACCCACTATTTTTGAGTACAAACATGTGATGTCATTATGTCATTAATTAAGCATATATATAGAGTAGACGAAAATAACAAATCTCTTTTTTTTGCAAATATACAACAAACCTATACACCAGTCTTGATAACGGTAAACAAATTCTACAGAAGGTAATACTTATGGCTTAAACAAAGCTATTGTGCTTTTAACCCCGTGATACTAACTTTTTTTTAACCTATATTAGTTCGCTTAAAAGGTTGTCCTATTAGAGTTATCATTTCTGAGGATGGAAAGTGAAGACAGCTTTGAATTTTTTGAAGGGCAGCCTTTAGACTTTGAAGTACAGTAAGTAGCGAATTTTTTTTTTGTGATGCTTTCGACTTGGGTATTATATTAATTTCTCAACTAACCAGAACTACGATAATTAGTAATCAAAATGCTATTGAAATGGCGGGTATTTTGGTAGAAGAACAACCGTTTTTGAGTTTGGATGAAATAGATCGATTTAAATCTTTATACACAAGTGAAAAGCAACCTTTAGACGTTGAAGTACAATAAGTAGCAATTTTTTTTTTGCGTTGCTTTCAACTTGGGTATTCATTCATTTTTACAACTAACCAGAACTACAATAATTAGTGACCAAAATTCTGTTGAAATGGCGGATAATCCAGTAGTAGAACAAAGTCTAGATGAAATAGATTGATTTATATCTTCATACGAAGATAATTCTGAAATAGCGGATATTCCGATAGTAGAACAAAGTTTGGATGAAATAGATCGATTTATATCTTCATATGAAGATAATTCTGAAATTCTTGAAGTGCAACCTTTAGTCGTTGAAGTACAGTAAGTAGCATTTTTTTTTTGTGTTGCTTTCGACTTGGGTATTCATTAATTTCTTTAATTTCTTTAACTAAACAGAACTACAATTATTAGTAACCAAAATTTTGTTGAAATGGTGAATGCTCTAGTAGTAGGACAAACGTTTGCTAATTGGGATGAAATAGATCGGTTTATATCTTTATATGCAAATTCTCAGAATTTTGTTAGTATGATACGTGGCTCAGAATATAATAATAGAGTTTGTCGAAGCCGCCGATATGCTTGTGAACATCAAGGTTGCAGTGGTATAAAGAATAAGACAAGCATTGTAGAGAACCAACGACAAGCACGAAGTAAATGCACTGGGTGCCGTTGGCAAGTTTGTGCAACTTGTCCTAAGAAAACTGATATATTAAGTATAAGCTCTCTTTGCTTGAGTCATAACGACCATCCATTAACAGATAAAACAAACAAGTTTGCTTCTAAATATTGAGCATTTTCCAAAAGATGTTAAAAGATATTAGGTTTTGGACGGAAATTGGTAATCTCAATATGAGAACTCAATATCGGATGCTAACTAAACAATGCAAGCAAGAAATCTGTGCCAGTTTATATCAATCATTTGGTCGGCAGCATATTTGTGTAACTGGTATATGCATATTTGTGTAACAATTAATTACATCACTAATGATAAAATATATGATTTGGAAGGGTTTTGCGGCTAAATAAATTATGTCCCCAACTTCGAAAAATAATTATGACTTTGCAATATTATGATATAGTGTTAGCTTCCTCCACATGTAATAGTAGTCGATCACAAGTAAAAGATATGTTAATTCTGTAATGTTAAAACTGAAATTAATGCGAAAAAAATGGTAAGCAATCTAATATATGTGTATGATCAAGAGTAAAAAATGTTACTCATATAAGAAGTATTGTTCTTAAATATTCTATGAAGGGTTAAAAAGCGAATAATTAAAAATACTCTATAAAATTGCAAGTGTGGTGAAGTATATGCCACGAATATAAAAGTATAGGTTAAAAAGCATGTAGTATAAAGGACATTAAGGGTTTCAGAATTAAAAAAAGGTAACGTATTTCGGAATAATTATGAGTTTAAAAAAATCTTATTTGCATATTAAAATTTTGAAATTGGAAAGTGAAATAGAAGTGTTTAAAGACGAAATAAATAAAAACCCTTCACTATGCAGATCAACTTTTTAATAATAACAAAACACAGAGTAAATAATAAAAATTTCACTCAAATTATTTACTGAACCTTCGCTCAAAAATTACTTACTAAACATTTGCTAAAATCACTTATCAAACCTTTGCTCAAAATATTTTTTTATATAACTTACTGAACCTTAGCTCAAATTACTTATTGAACCTTTGCTCAAATTATTTACTGAACTTTCGCTCAAATAATTACTAAGCCTTTGATCAAATTACTTATTAAACCTTCGCCTAAATTATTTTTTTATATTTGCTGAACCTTTGCTCAAAATACTTACTGAACTTTATTCAAATTATTTATTAAACCTTTGTTCAAATTATTCTTTTATACCTTTATTCAAATTATTCTTTATTTAACTTACTAAACCTTCGCTTAAATTGTTTTATTGTATTACTTATTAAATCTTTTCTTAAATTATTTTTTACATAACTTATTAAACTTTTACTTAATTATTTTTATACAACTTATTAAACTTTCGCTTTGATTTTTTTTAAATAGCTTAACAAATAATACTTATATATTAATATTCTCCAACGAGAACTTTCAAGCAAACTATTATAATCAATCAAAAAGAACTTGAAAAAAGCATTAGATGTAATTGTTTTTCACGTATAGTAAGATACCGATCCACTTGTATTAATTCCAATAGTTTGTCAATTTCTTTATCCAGAACTTTAGTAATAGCCTTATTTGTGCTAGTTGAGTATTCTTTCAAAAGTGTCTTTAAAAAATTATTTATTTGTTTAATTTGACGTTGTTGATGTGAAATTTTAGGCATGTTAAGCATAAAACGATATTAGAAGCAGTATCAATTAACAATAAAATAATTTATAAAAAGTAAGATCATATAAGTGTATTCGAATTTAATTAAAAAATAAATAATTAATACGCAAAATAAGTTTTAATTCCCTTATTATGTAATGGTAAAGATTATGCGAAAGAAAAAAAGCAGGTATAAAAAAAATAAATATAGTAAAATATAGTTTAATTGATGTGGTGATGTACGTATGTACGTACAAGTGTAACACAGAAATTAAATAAGCATGTTACGAAAATGATGTAATGCTTATTAATTTAAATATTAAAGATAAAAAAAGTAAATAAAAAAATTTCATGTCTTTCGTTTGCTAAAAACATAAACAAACAAAAGGGTAATCAAATGTGCATACTTGTAGTATGAGACCCAGTTATTTACCAAGAGAGTTAACGAATATTAAATACGATATAAAAAAAATCACACTTTGAAGTCAGCAATATAAACGCTTTTACTTTTAATTCTGTTGAACGCGTGACATATGGAACTGTCGCTTGATGTAGAAAAACAAGATAATATATCGGAACCTTCAGAACCATTAATAGAATCATTACCAGATAATATTGCAACTATTCTTCCACAAAATTATAATTATATGGTTTCTGAAATTCAACAACTTCCATACTATATTACCTCGGAGGGGTTTTTAATTGATCAATTTGAAATAAATTTTTTTGTTAATATTGATAACGTTGAAGCTGCACGTCAATGGTTGTCTGATTATGAAAAAACTTCAAAGACCACAATGCGTAAAACAAAAGGCTTCCAAATCCAAGAGAAAAAAGTTATTCTTCGTGAATTACGTCACTGTATTCACAGCAATAAAGTCAAAGAAAAACAGGAAAATCCACAATTAAAAAGACCCTATTCACCACGTGTCAGAAACACAGAATGCATAGCAACAATTCATCTTCAGCTTGAGCATTGGCGGCTTCAAACTAATCACCCACTTGAAGTTAACATTAAATTTGTAAATAACCATGTCATTAATTCTGCTGAATCCCCTAGTTTCCGGCCTGTTAGAGGAAGTTTGTAAAAAGTATCTTGAGCTTTTTACTAATGGGCATTCACTAGCAACGGCTCTACATACTTATGAGGATAGTATATACATTCATGCGAGCAATAATCAAGAACTTGTACAACTATTAGCTGACCGTGCACAAAATCCTGATTACGGTTATGTCTTAAATCTGTTTAAACAATATCGTGATGAACATCTTGGAGGACGAAATGGTATAACAATGTTTCAGCGTCTTGAATATGAGGTTGACAATTACAATAAATCAGGACAAGGTCATGCATTGCTTCAAGTATATGATTCACAATCAGGGAATGCATTTATTTTGTGCATAGTCACTAATTTAATGAGTCAGATTCATGAAAAGATAAAACAATCAGGCGAACTCTGTTACGTAGATGCATCTGCATCATTCGAACTATTAAATACTTCAATTACTTTATTTTACACAAGTTGTATTACAGGCGCCTTACCTCTTGGTCTGATTGTAACATCGGATGAGTTAGCAATAACTCTTGAAAAAGGGTTCAATCTTTTAAAACAACTTCTCCCATCATATGCTTTTTTCAGTCGAGGACATGATATTGGTCCCATGATTTTTTTTACAGATGATTCGAATGCTGAACGAACTGCACTAAAAAATTGCTGGCCACAGTCGAAACAATTATTGTGCATATTTCATGTCCTACAGGCATTTTGGCGTTGGCTACATAATCCTAAACATAATATAAGTAAAGAACACAGAGCTTCTATAATGAAATTTAAGCAAAAAATATTATATTCACAGTCAGAAATTGAAATGGAGCAATTGTATAATGAATTAAAAATGATCTATTATCCCATATATCCATAGTTCCATAGACACTTTGAATTACTTTGGCTTCGGTGACAGTTCTGGGCAGTATCATTTCGTTCTGAACTTCTTGTACGTGGAAATCATACAAATAATTATATTGAACGCAGTTTTAGATTATTGAAAGATGTTATTTTCGCACGAACTCAAGTATACAACAGTGTCCAAGTATTTCAATTTATTGTTACTAGCATGGAACGGTTCTATGAACGCCGATTACTTGGACTAGCCCATAGTTACTCTGGTCATTTTCAAATTGCCAACCGATTTTTATGCCCTGGTTGGGAATTAATAAATGCAGCTGAAATTCAACAATCTGAAATAGATTCAGAGTATTTGGTCCCAAGTCAAGAACATGGCATTAATTTACTTTATACTATAAATGTTGAAATTTGTACATGCACTTGTTTTATCAGATTATCTGGAGCACCTTGTAAACATCAAGGTGCAGTAGCTGCCAAGTACCATATCGGATTGTTGAATTGTTTTCAATCATTGACCCCTTATGATCATGCGATCTTTGCATATATTGCATCTAGTAAGTGATTAACTGTTATTTCACTAATTATTGTATAACATTTATTTCTATTAAATATTATTTTAATATTATTTTAATATTTAAGGACACATATCAAAAGACCATTCTTTTTATGCATTGCTACATTCTCATACAAGTAATAGCAAATCTGAAAGTCACAAGTATAGTATGGTGTAAATAATATATCTCATAGTTGTAATAAAACTCAGGAAACAGAAGAACTTGACGTTAACCTAACTGCCCAAGAGTATGCATTTTATTTATTTTTGTATTTTATCTAAAGTGTTACTAAAATAATTTATTTTTAGACATGATCCTGCCTTTTTTGAATCATTTATTGAACCGATTAAACATGATTATGAAGATTGTGGACCAAATCTTCAAGCTGCTCTTGAAAAATTTGCTAAACGATACAATGCAGCAAAGGAAAAATCTTTTCCAGCATTAGTATCATTTTTTTATGATATTAATCATAATATTGACCCACTTGCACGAGTAAAAAGTGGAGCAAAAATTCGCGTGCAAGTTGAATTAGTGAAACTTCTAAAAACAAATAATAATAGTAAAGAAAATATTGATCAGCACATTATCCCTGCACTAAAAATTAGAGCAAAAGGCAAAAAAGCACACAATCTTAGTAGAAATATTGATATGAATCAGTTAAATTAATAGCTTTGTGCAACTATATAATTTAGTTAAGTAATTTTATGCGAATTTAGTATCTTGGTTATTCATATTATTTGATGTAGAAGCTTTTTACAATAAGTAATGTAAGCTGTGAAAAACATACTCCCAAAACTAGCACATGCTGTTTCATAAAAATGAAATAATACTATTTTTTCATATAACTGTTAAGTAATTATATAACGCATTGATGAATTCACAATAATTTGAATTTAAATTTAAACATACTATAGTTAGTTCCAAATTGACTTTTTCCAAAAAAAAATCTCTTTTGGAATGTGTGCAAGTAAGTTTTATTAAAAATTGAATCGAACAAAATGTGAATAGTTTAAAAAGATTAACTTTGAACAGCCTAACTACAAAAATATTTTTACTATAAGTAATTTCATTTTAGATGCTGTATGTAAAAAATAATTATTAAATATTTAAAATAAAACTTAATTTAATGAATATTTACTATTTATTTTAGCTTATTTGTGAGTGTCGTCAGCAAATATAATAAATTTTTATTTATTATTCTGTAAGATTTTTAACTTTATGAATCTTTATAAAGATGGCATGTAATCAACGTGAGAATTTCTTATAATAAGACTTATAATCGTAAACATATGACTCATTTGATAGAATATTTAAAAAAAAAATTAACAAAAATTGAGCAAGTCGAACGAAGGTTGTCTGTTATTAACTGTAAATTAATTGTTACACAAATATGCATGTACCAGTTACACAAATATGTCGCCGACCAAATGATCGACATAACCTAGCACAGATTTTTTGCTTGCTTTTTTTTGCCTCAAGATCTTTCAAATGCCATTCGGTCCTTTAAACACAAAAACATGCTGAATGTGTGGCTGCTATTTTACTCAACCAGCTTCTTGAGCGAAAGCTGATGACACGAGATGGATTATTAATTGGAAAGTTGACCCCGCAAATAATTCTCTTACTTCTTTGTTTTGGATGTCACCTGATCAGCATGACTTATATTTGCAGTACTGAGATGTTATTCAACATGACAATACATATTCAACAAATCTGTTTAAAATGGCTTTAAGTTTTTTTGTAATTGTGGACAATAACAATTGGTCTAGATTGGTGGGACAGGCTCTTATTAATGATGAAACCGTTGAAAGTTACAAATGGGTTTTACAAACTTTAATTATGAATACAAAAGCGGAACCTTTGACAATAATAACTGATAATGATCTTGCTGTAAACGCCGCAATTGCTAATATCTTACCAAATACATATCATATACATTGTATATTCCACATTGGACAAAACTTAATAAAAAACTTGAAAGGCAAGCTAGGAGAACAATATAACGAATTTTCACAAGATTGGTACCACATGCGCAATTCGCTTTCAATTCAACATTTCAATTATTTATGAACAAGCTTATAATAAAGTTTCCTGATACTGTTTTATATCTTAACCGTGCCCTTTTTAATGAAAAGGAAAGATGGGCTCTTTGTTATATCTCAAGAATTTTTACTGCTGGGATGCAGTCAACCCAGCGAGTCGAGGGTCAAAATTCTATTATAAAGAGTTCGGTCAACAGTAGCACATCTTTAATCAATCTCGCAAAACATAATGATGAACAGATTGACCGTGCATCCACTTTAATTCAATACAGAAATTGGACACATTCCATTATGGGATCTACACTTATTCATGCCAGTTCAGAATTTTCACCTAATATTGACGAATGGATTGTGACTTACTTGACACCAACTTCTTTATCCATGCAGCGACAGGAAATTTCTCAAGCAGTGTGGTATACATTAAGACTTATCAATAATTTCCAAGACTTGGGATTACAGTTGGATTTGGCTGAACAACAAATTTCTGAGCATTCGAATTTAATTGAACCTGATGCAATTGATATCCATAACTTCTTTGCCAAGGATGTTGTTGATGCTCCTACAATTTTAATTAAAGATCTAATTTCATCTGCAGAAGTCACATCTATCCTTGAAATTTGGGAAGTTTTACGACATAGACGTAATGCAAAAAATTACGTAATATTATTCAAAAATAATTCCCATTTATATACATGTTTGGGTTTAACTCAACG
This sequence comes from Gigaspora rosea, assembly GCA_003550325.1. Taxonomy (NCBI): domain Eukaryota; kingdom Fungi; phylum Glomeromycota; class Glomeromycetes; order Diversisporales; family Gigasporaceae; genus Gigaspora; species Gigaspora rosea. Next base: position 256,676 of record QKWP01000192.1, on the reverse strand, counting down.
TGGTTTTGTTTTAGACACTTTTTCCAAGTTATGACAGTATCTAAATATGCCTCATTTCACATTATGCTTATTCAAAAAGATGGTATAAAGATGCAAAACAAATTGCACTGGAATCACAAACACGGCAACAACCTTTTGTCATTGGATTGGGCTATAATACAAATACGAGAAATGTTGAGCAGTCCTTTCCTGATTTATATTTTTGTTTGCCAAATATTTCATTTAACAATGTCTATACCAAGATTAATTATCACAAATCATATTGATAATTAATGGATTGTCAAAAAAGGCTATACAAACTGGGATAGACACTGGTTCTGGCGCAATAAAGGAACTCGAAGATTTTATGAATGGGTTCATCACCAAATATGTACCAAAAAAAAAGAAAAACTGATTTGTGGAAAGAACATAAGACAACAAGATGAGGATGAGGATGCAGATACAAACGAGAATAAAGATAAGGATGAAGCTAGTTCAAGTTGTAGTTCTAACAGTGAAGATTTCATTGCAGTTGAAAATCTGATTGTCCATTCAAGAAAAGGTGCTCCGAAAAAAAAGTGAATCAAAGGATCACATGAAATTGAAAGCAAAAGCAAATTTAGTACTAAGCAAAAATCAAAAACAAGAAAACAAACTCAATGCCAGCAGTGTCAAAATACGGGTCACAACAAAGCTGGTTGTGAAGTATGGCACAAATGACAAGGTCTTTCATATTCGTATTAATTAATAAATTGCGACTTGATGGGTTTGTTTAAGTTTAAAATACGCATAACTAACGTGATATAATTATAGAACATATAGTTAAAGAACCTTGTATATAAAATTTATATGACACATTTTGAATTGTTAGGGTTAGTGCTTCTTTTTCATGTTAGATAAAATTAGATTATAGGAAAATTTTTTAAAGAATTACTTTTGCAGACCATGTGCATTATTTTAACTCTTGTATTAGTGCTAAATTTTAAAGTCGCAATTGGTTATTATCAAATGCATAGTATCCAAATTCAAATTGCTAACAGAGTATAATTATCGTATTTACATAATGAATAGTTAGGTATTTTACATTTGACTCAGAGTTAGATATTGTACGTGCGTGCAATTTACTAAATGTATAAAAGTAGTTGCTTTTTATAGGTAGATCATACTGTAAAGTAAATGAAAAGATAAGTAATTTTCAGTTTCATATTGTGCACCAAGTATGTACATACAAGTTAGCTTTCTATGGGTAGATCAGGACCCCGAATAATCTATATAAGGTTATATTTGAGCATTATAGTAAACATTTTTTTGGTTAGCATTTTTGTTCATTTTTGTTTTGGTAATATAAGCTATATTTCAAACATTAGATAGACTTTTACTCAATTTTACCTTTTTTTGAAATACAATGTTCTAAAAAACAAAAAATAAAAAACTGAACGTTCT
>QKWP01000192.1:57965-250871 GCA_003550325.1 Gigaspora rosea | reverse complement strand
AGTTAACGACCATCTAATGTTTAGGCTCAAAGGTATACTGGTCTATATTATTATAAACCTTCGGTTACACTACACTAATTTCTTTATCATCCCCCTAAGTTTATGAATCAAGATACTGTCGAAAAAATGCAAGATCTTTACTCGAACTAGTTGTGAATATGGACATATGACGATCGTATGATGGTTTATGCAGGTAATCAATTATGATAAAAAGTTTAAGTGCAACTGGAAAAATCAGGATTTAAAGTTTAGATCTGGATAATGCGATCAATTTATTTGTATCAGTTGGTGGGAAATACGGGGTGTTTTTTTTTCTTCATATGATTGTTTCGAGCAAAGAACAACCATATATATACATTTTTAATGGATAAATTCTATCGTTATCGATGCAAAAATAAAAATAAAATAAATGATCAATAACGTATATGCACAAAAAAAAAATTTTTGACAACGAACTAAATAAGCGTAGCGAATATATATAGAATAAACTAAATCCAGCAATATTCAGACACTAATTAAAGTTAGTTTATTTTTACTCAGTTTTCGCCTTGGTCATGTGCTAAAACAATCGAGGCAAAATTAGCATCGGACATAATTCGTACATCTGAAAATTGTCCGAATTGTCCTGTGCAACGTGATCGGACATTGTCCAGTGACAACTATGGCTGCGCCACTTCGGACATCGGACATTGCATAGGACAATTCGGAAATGTCCGATGTCCGATTAAAAACCATCAGATATATAACTTGCACAACCCTTTTCTGCAGTATTATATTTGCTTGCTGTAGGATTTTTTCAAGATACGTAATGATAGCTAACTTTTCACGCGCATTCCAACTTCTTTTTTTTTTTTAGTAATTGTTGCTTGTTTTAGATTTGCTCTATTTCGTCCCATTTTTAATGCCGATACTATACTCAACTATATTAGTTAATAATATTAATAAAATCGAAATAGAGTACTTATTTTGCTTCTTACCTTTAGTTGGAAAAAACTTGTTGAGGCGATAGAGATATAAAATACGACCTTCTTTTTTTTTTTTTAAATTATATTGTGTAATATTTGTTGCAGCAAATACACATATTAATTATATTTAAAAGTTAATTATGCCATAGCGAAAGTCAATATCAGCATTTTTTTATAATTGTCATTGAGAAATTATATGAATTTCAAGTTTCTAATTTTGTAAGTACCAGTAATAGCAAGATTAATAAGGTACTCTAAAAAAAAGGTTGTATTTAATCAACAGTAAAAAAAAAATCTTACAATATCGGTTTAATTTTTTATATTTGATTTTTATTTATTTTTATTTATTTTTTAGTTCGAGTTTTTCTAATTATTTTTTTTTGACGTTTTTGTAGGTTTGGCTTTTACCGGTAATATCAGATTTCTTACAATTTGTCTAAATAAATATAGACCGCCAGGCCTAAGTTCACAGATAAAAATAAATTTGTTCTTGTCTTTATTATGTCGTGATATTCATTATATTGCATTAAACATTCGGATAGCTTGAAATAAAATGTAATTCGTTTTACTTGTGCTAATTGCTATATATATATATATATATATTGCCCGGTACTAGACCCCCCAGTACTAGACCCCCGCATAAAATCCCCCCAATTATCAGACCCATATCTATACAATAGACCCCTGGGTCTACTATCGGGTTTAAAATTAGGAAAATGTAACAGACCCGGGTCTTTTATATGGCCGTTTACGGTATCTTGGAAAAAATAATTACATATTTCTGAATTCTAGCTACAATAGTATTAAAACTATATCAGAATTGTAATTAAGAATTAATTAAAAATATTCTAAAACACATGTAATATGTTAAATTAGGATGCTCTTTGTTAAATTTATTGGAATTAAAAAATAATCCATCAAACCCATATTAGAAGTATTATAATTTTTACTGAGAGTTATATTTAACAATGCTGTTATTTAATTTGTGTTATTTGATAGTTATAGTATATAGTAGAGTTAAATTTTTTTGGATTTATATTGTATTATTGTCATTTATAGATTACTATAAAGAATTTGTTTAAAAATTTTAGAATTTATATTATATTTTTGTCATCTATAGATTACTATAAAGAATTTATTTAAAAATGTTAAAAGACTATTGTTTGTGATATGTAGTATGTAGATAATGTTTGTTGGTATTATTATTTATAATTTTTTTTTTGAAATTCAGCAGTTATGCTGCAACTTTTATTTTATCAATTATGTAACGCTGGTACAACATGATTACCTACTTTGAGGTACAAATACTAAAGTGCAACCCACTCAGGTGTCTTAAAGATCCTTAAATGTGTTCTGCTATATCAAACGTTTCTCTTATCGGATCTCCTCTTCTCAATAGATTTAGAGTATCCAAATCACCGATTGGAATTTGCCGCCTGTCATAACTACCTACTTTCTAACCCTCTTCTCCTAACTTCTCAAGTAGCAGGATTCTACCAGAAAACAAAAAGGTATAAAGAAAATGAAAGGAAAAATAAAATGGGTAAATCTACACAACCTAAACGAAAAGCCAAAGTAATATAAAATAAAATGAAAAGAAAGAAGAAGAAGGCACAAAGTAAGCGGCTATAACAGCACTATTTACGCCTGTGCCTGATGATAAAAATTATATAATACTATGCAAGGAAACGCCTCACTTAAGTATTATATATACAGATTAAAAAAAGAAAAAAGAAAAGAAACTGTGCCTAATAGAACATTTTAAAAAGAAATTTCATTTCGAAGTCTACTCCAAAAAACCTCACGTAGCGTTTACTGTTTATCTTAAAAGACCTGATTTCACTCGTGACTTGATTCCGATTTGGTAGGCACATTCACGATTTGGAAGGAATAAACAATGCCGTTCTTTTAGAGGGTAAACCAAAATGCCCACTTTTTTGAAATTTCGAAAAGACCACAGGGGCGTAGGGGAGGAGTACCAAACTTAAAGGACTTTGACGGAGTTACACTATATAGAATAATATATCTAACCAATCCTTACTTCTATTTTCATATCCATAGGACTTGACAAAGCTCCAGAGTTTCTCTACTACATCTTTGCTCGATAGTACCAAAGCCCACCAAGGTGCCTCACTTAAAAGTCTGCATATTTTTTTCATCTCTATTTCAGGAGCAGAATATCCAGTGAGTGGACTTTGTACCCAACAGCAGCTTTAGTGAAGTTTTGTTGCGTATAGTTATATTAACTATAGAGTTTTCGTAGGTCAGAGTTCTTGAAAAATTTGGTACGAGGGATCGTCAGAAAGAGTTGATGGTACAAATGATTATTATTTATGTTTATTGTAATTTGGTATAAAAATTTATTTAAAGATTATTCTAATTATAGTATTATAAAGCATATAGTTTAAATTATATTAGTTTGTTTTAGTTTATTGTTGATATTATTGTGGTTAGGTTTAATATAAAGTTGATATTTTATTTGTATTTTTTTAAAAAAAATTGTAATTGAAAAATCAATTCTAGGTGAATTAAATATAGTGAATTAAGTGAGGTAAATTGGGAAAAAATTTAATATCATAATTAATAGTATTTATTAGTAATTGTAGTTAAAAAAATAGAAAATATAGTTATGAAAAGAATTTTATAATTATATATATATATAGACTATATATATGTGTTTTAACTATACATATATATTGTATAGTTTGTGGTAGAATTACTAAATTATAGTAATTTTAGCATTTTGTAAATAGTAGTATTAATTAAGGCATAGTATTTAATTGGTGTAAATATTATAACAATAATGTTACAATGTTATAATATTGTAATGCTATAATATTATAATAGCATAATGTTATAATTCCACAATACCTGCAATTTCATAATATCTCATTTGTAAATTTAATTTAGTCAGTAAGTATAAAAGTTATTTACATTTATTTAAAGCATAAAGTAAAAATATTTTATAATTGCAAGGGAAATTAGGATTCGTATTATTTCACTGACAATCACTTTACAGACATAACACTACACCGACAACCATTTTACCAACAAGCTTTTTTTACCGACAAATAACTCACTGACAATCGATTTGCCGACAAGAATGTTTTCACCGACACGTTGATTTTACTGACACACACTTCACTGACAGTTAATTTTACTGACAAAATCAACTTACCAACAAGTTCATTTTACCGAAAATAGAATTTACCGACAAGATTATTCTACTGACAATACAACTCACCGACAAACAATTCGCCGACAAACAATTTGCCAGATGCCTTAAGTATCACAGTTGATGCTGAAGTTATAGGGTTTTGATTTGAAACAACAAGCCCTGCTAAAATCCACACATACTTTATAAATATGAAATCTATACCCAAACCCTACCCTAACCCTATAATACAAAGACGAAAAAAATCATCCAAAGAAAATTTTAAAATTTTATATCAAAATAGGTCATAACTACAGCATCAGCCGTGACAATAATTATTATTATCGTCATTAATAAAATGTGCAATTTTTATTGTCATTATTAATAAATTGCATAAGACGTAATTATTCTTAGTAGTTTATTATATTGCTATGGCCTCATATGTCAACGAGTTGTATTGTTAGCAATTGTATTCTTAGCAAATCGTATTGTCGACGAATTGTATTGTCAGTAGAATAAGCTTGTCAGTAGATTCAATTTTCAGTAAAATGAACTTGTCGGTAAGTTGATTTTGTCGGTAAATGTAACTGTCGGTGAAGTGTATGTCGGTAAAATCAACTTGTTGGTGAAAAGGAGCTTGTCAGTAAATCAAGTGTCAGCGAATTTTGTGTCGGTAAAAAAAGCTTGTTAGTAAAATGATTGTTAGTGTAGGTTGATGTCTGTGAAGTGATTGTCGGCGATTTGATTGCCACCTGGGAAATTAAATATGAGACAGTGCACATTGTAATAAATATGACAAAATGAAGTAAAATATCTATAATACGGAGCAATAAAGATGCTAATGATTGTATAAAATATTTTAATTTAGAGCCTTTGCATATAGCAATAGATTATGCATTAAGAAACTTAGAAAAAAGGATTTTGGCTCTTTATTTTTTATGATTTGTTTGATAATTATAAAAATTGATAGTAATGTGTTTAATTATATAAGAGTATATAATCTATATTGTAATCATAACTGTTATTTATAAAGTAAAAAAAATTAGAAGTTTCATTTGTAATTAATTACACTTAATGCATATTATAAATGCGTATAAGGTTGTACTCTGGATGATTATATAATAGTTCTGATAACCATTTAGCTCTGATTTTGTACTGGTTTTAGAATTGGCAAATAGCATATTTAAAAAATAAATTAGAGGTTAAAAAAATCTTATTATGGTATCTCAAATTAACAAATATATTGAAAATAAGTAAGAATTTTTACATAGTATTTTTTATTATATACTATCTATGCCAAAGCCACCACTTACTAGGAGGCAATAAATGATGAAAAATTGATTAGCACAATAAGAAAACAGATAAATATAATAGTAAAGGATTATTAGGAGGTGAAAGAATGGAAAAAACCATTGTCATATTGAGTTATAAATTAGAAAATATATTGAAAATAAGTAAGAATTTTTAATAGTATTTTTATTATATTGAGTTATAAATTAGAAAACATAATTATTTTCTAATTTTAATTTTGAAACCCTGCCAAATAAAACTGTAATTGGTTACTATGCTTCTATTAAACTATATAATAAAATTTTATATTGTAATGAATTAATTTTCGAAGGGGTTAAACTTATTATTCTTGTGGACTAAATTATGTTGATAATTTCTTTTAAAATAGAAATAAAACAGCAACGCATAAAAATAAGAGAATATTTATTTCCGTATTATTTCATCGACAAACGCTTTTGAAAACTTAGTTTGTAGATAATTAATTTACAGACATGATTATTTTGCAAACGATTAATTCAATATATTGTATCAACAATTTTTTTAAATTGCTTGATTTTAAACCTAAACTTAACTCTAATGAAAATGACTAGAATTAATTTGCCTGTGAAATTAGCTGTTGGTAAAATATACTTATGAAACAGACTTGTCCGTGAATTAATCAGTTGCTAAATAACTTTGCTTGAAATAATTCTCTGCGAAATAATTCTCTGCAAATTAAGATTTCTGTGAAGCAATTATTGGTAAGACTGAGTGAGCCTAATACCATTAAATAAATATTAAATAAAAACTCAATAAAATCGAATTAATACATCTAAATAAAATTACAATAAATGCAATTTGAATCTTGATCTGTTAATAACAAAAAAAGTAGTTTATGTATTCTTTTTCTGCATTATTTCTGAATTTATATCGATACCGAATTGTCATTTTAAAATCAGTATCCATTTAACAATTATTAAAAAAAAGCAAGCAAAAAAAATTTAGAAATAGTAATAATAATAATAAAATAAGAAATTAAAAAATTAAAAAAATAATATAAATAAATAAACTGTGAATAGAAATGAATCAATATATGATCACCTAAATATTAAATACTAGCCAAATTTTAGACTATATTCAAATATTCATATATATTTTAATAATTTTTGCATTCCTAGCATAGAAACATTCGTATTCGTTTTTCAGCAGTGGCAGAAATCTGGTTGGGTGTACTGTTTAATCTATATCTAATACAAAGATAATAACCAAATTTTTTTTTAAAAAAAAACATAAGTTAACCTTTTTTTAGGTATTTTCATGACCGCCATTGCTCAGCATGGTGGGTAGCACAGATTATTTCGTAAAATTTTCGACATAACAATTTTGCATCTCCAAGTTATTCCTAGCTTGATTAGATATGTGCAGTGATACGCCAATACAAAGAACCTTAAAGGCATTCATTGACTTGAATTTCTTGTTACATTGAAGATCAGAATTTTTTATAATGTATTTCACGAATTACGAAGTCATATCCTTGTTAATCAATAAAGTGCTGAAGAAGAAAATACGTATAAAAGGCGAGAAGATTGATTTGAATATAATGTATAAGAAAAAATTGAAGCATGTAACAATAAAGATTTATCTTTATAAATACCAATGAAAAAGATCAATGCAAATATCAATGTGATTTGTATTTATAATTATTATCGTCATTAATAAAATGTGTAATTTTTATTGTCGTTATTAATAAATTCTATAATTCTTAATTGTTATCAGTACTGTAATCATTTAACAATAATTTCTAAGCAATTAATAAATAAATTATCCAATAAGTATAGAATATCTCCATAGAAAATATTCCAATAGATGATTTAATCAAATCGTTGATTACATCATTTATCTTTTGTAAGGGATAATTAATAAATACGCATAAGAATATTCGATCTAAACAATTATATCGAGCTGAATTATTGTAAAACAGTAAGAACTTGCCGTTATCATCATTGTGATAGAAGAATTTTGCCACTTTCTTCATATAGATAGTGTACATAATAAACCTGTAACGGTAACGGAAGATTCTATCATTGTTACGTATTCCTGCAGGTACACTTTTGTGAAACTATTAGGTGAATAATGTTGATCTTTTATCGCTATAAAATTTTTTATACTAGAGTACATAAAAACAATGATTAATCACTGATTCTATCGATACTTTTTATGCATATTGGATAACAGATAATTCAATTATTAATCGTTAAAAATGATTTATTAACTTAACAATTAATAATTAGAAATTTCTATCACTAAACATGTACCATAAAAACTTAATGCAATTCAATAAACATAAAATTTTAAATAGAAAATACACTACTATGAAGTGTTTACGGCAAACATGGTAAAAATAAGATAATCGATAAGAATAAATTAATTGATTTATGCAGATCGATTTTAAGAATCACCCGTCTAATCAAAACTTATTGGAACGATCTGCTCAAAGAAAAATGGAGGTGTTAAATCTATTATCATAAATATATATATATTTATGTGAATCTTGCGGTTTCATAATTTTATGACGTTTATGATTAATTTTTTATATTTAAATGATCGCGATTGCGATCGCGATTGCCAAAGCCTGCCAATTTATCATGAGTATCGGCTCAGGTTTATGATAAATTAGCCGGCTTTAGCAATCACAATCGCAATCAAATCATTTAATTTAATCATAGGGATTCCAAAATTATGCAAACCGCAATAAATATCGAATTTATTTTATTATATATACATCAATTGTTCTATAGCAAAAAATTTTTGAGTTCTAGAGCATGAGCAGAGCTTAGCGCAAATAATTAATAGTTATCAGGTAGAATGTAGATGATATTGAGTCAGCGTCATTTAGCGGCCATTTGTTGACCCAGATCATGCCACGAAACGGCATGATCTGAGTCAATCAATGGCCGCTAAATGATGCTGACCCAATGTCATCTACATTTTCTACCTGATAACGATATTATCCGGGAGTGGTCATTGATCATGTTATCCATATTAATTCTGTAAATTATTGTTATTTCATAAAGTTTAGTTTATTGATTATGTGGTTTCTTTCTCTGGTTGTTTTTTTTCTTTTTCTTTTTCTTTTTTTTCTTTTTTTTTTTTTTACTCGGGGACTTTTTGACATGAAATAAAACAATCGTTAATATAACATAAAAAAAAACAAAAAAAACAAAAAAAGATATATCCAAAAAATTAAATATTAAAATTCCGAACCATGGAATAAACATTGATATACCGTGATATAGTATTAATATGGGTAACATGATCAATAGTAACTACCGGATAATATATATTATACAGTCTGTTGATATTTGGGAAACCCAAAATTATTAAAAAAGGTAACAAGTTAAAGCGTCAGGTTAATGCAGGGGGTTATAAAATAGTGCGGAAGTGAATGAGGGAAAAATTATTTAAGGATGAAAAAAAAAATTGAAAAAAGTAGCAAATTTTGAAAGTTGATATAAAGAGATTAGGAGGAGATAAGAAAGTAGCAGAATAAGAGTGATTATTAGATATCAGATATATAGAAAGATAAAGTGTGTAAGTTAATGATGAATTGAATCGATTATACACTCGATCATTGATCGACTTAGATCAATGATCGAACAACAATAGGTCAATCGGTAATACTGATCAAGCAAATAAGTATATATTTGATCGATCAAAAAAATTTTTAATGTGTTTCTATTTAAGATATGATTCGTGCCTTTTATCGATATGCAAACACGATCTTTATTTGTTGTGCATCGCTGAAAGTTAACTCATAGCAATTTACCGCATCCACTTATTTGCGTGGGTAATACAAACTCCTGGAGAAGAAATAGCCAGTCGGAGAGTGCAGCCCGACGAAGAATCCAAATATGCGCAAAAGAAAAAAAAAGCAAAAATATGCAAAAACCAATGTTTAAATCGATCTTGGTGTACTAATTAAAATGACGGGAATGAAATTTTCATATAGTAAGCATCATTATAACCCTATAGACTCTGCCCTAACCCTAATTTTTATCTCATGCACTTTGTTTATTTTACAAAATCGGAATTTGTATTACTGTAATTTTTTCTTGTCTCTCACTTCCGTATTTATCTAATTCATTTAGTTGTCACATACCTTCCATAATTGTATCGCCATAGCCATGTTAATCTTACCTTTCTAGTATTAGGCATTATTATGTATGCTTAGTGGCTTAGCATTACACGCATGTTTCTTATAATTGGGAATAGTCCGGTCTGATATACCGGAGTTTAATTTTATTTGACGGATGGGGATATGCTCCCGGAAATAGCAAATAATATTGCGCCAGATCACTGTAAGCAGTTGAGTTTGTGAGGCTTAGCGCTAGCCGGTGGTTCCCGCCTGCGTAATGCAGGCCGGCCGTTAATATAAACATGTGATGTGAATTGATATTCACTAGTTTTAGTTAGTTATAGTTATAAAAATGGCAGGTTCATTTAGCTGTGATTTATGCGCTATTGAAATTGAAATTGAAACTGAAACTAAAACGGAATATGCTCCCGGAAATAGCAATAATGTTGCGCCGGGAGATAATGTAAGCAGTTGTTTATGCGGCTTAGCGCTGGCCGGTGGTTTCCCGCCTGCATTGCATAAGGCCGCTTGAAGTTAATTTCTTGGTTAACATCACCCCCCCCGCCCCGATGGTCCCCCGGCCCCCGGGTAAAATGAACATATGAAAAAAAATAAAAATAAAGAAATATTATCATTATTTAGAAATCAAATTCAATATATAAATTCGATTTATTACTTCGTGCATAATATTACAAGTAGCTGACGTATGTACGAACGTAGGTACTTAGCTCTATATACGGAGGTCGTCTAAAGCGGAGCAGAATCACGTGATACCTGACCAATCAAGTTAAGAATTTGATGATCTTAAGCAATTTGTTTATTATATTACTACCTAAACCCTATCTAAGGCCGTCTGAAGTTAAGCTTTCGGTTAACATCACCCCTCCCCTTCCTCTTTGATGTCCCCCGGTAAAAATTAAAAAAATAAATACTGCATAACCACGAAATAACGCGATGGGATTGGTTTCGAATTTCGGCCTAAATTAAGATTAATTCAGGCCGAAACTCGAAATAACTCTGTGCGTTATTTCGCGGTTAAAATAAAATAATTTAAAAATAAAAAATTTGAATAAAAAAAAAAATAAAAGCTAAAATTTTAATTCCTATTTGCTGTCCTCTCATATATGTTTATTTCAGTTTGCAATAAAACGATTCAACAAAAAAAACAACTGAATGAAGAGCTTCCGAAGTGCTTTTTGTTCGATTGTGAAGAAGTATTAACGAGAAGAAATATTTGAATAAACATTTAGCTTTTACGGGACAAAATTTGCTCGACCAATAGGAATTTGGAAAACTCAAAATTCCAATCTGTGATCGCTGCATACATACTTTAAAATGATGCAGATCCGATCACTAGATCACGAGAATTTTGTCTGTAAAAATTGTACATACGTACGAAGTTCTTTTTATCGGATAAAATACTTTTTATAATAAATTAATTATATACCAATATTTATTTATTTTCGCTCCTTTCTTTTATACGAGGAATGTAATGTTAAGGCCGTTTGAAGTTAATTTTTCAGTTAACATCACCCCCAGCTGAAGTCTCCCCGCTCCCCCGAAAAATGAACAGCCAATCAAAACGCTGAATGACTCTCACCAGTCACCTGGTTTACATCAACCAATGAAATTGCTTCATTTCTATATGTTCGTTTCATATGTTCGTTTCATTTTACCCCCCTCCCCCCCATGAGTCCTGGAAAAGTGATGTTAACCAAAGAATCAACTTCGAACGGCCTAATGCAGGCCGGTCGTCAGTATGAACATGTGATATTTTTTTATTTTTTATTTTTACCTTAATATATAAGGTGTGCTTAAACATGTGATATTGATATTTGCTTAAACTATTTGTATAGTGTAACTATTCAATTCTCTTAATAAAAGTTCTTGGTAATTCTGGTAAGTGTAGCTCCATTCATTATATAGCAGTTGAGTTTAACCTATACGGGGTCTCCAAAATTCCGGGTCGGGATACGTCAGAGTGCATCGGAATCATGGTCGGCAGGATCGGAATCGATCAATTTTGTCCAAAGATTATAAAAAGTTTTACTAGATCTGACGCATCCGACCCGAAATTATGGGACAGCCTGTAAAATCGTGGAGTTTGTTGCGTTTGTGTGGCTAACGCTGACCACCTGCATAATGCCGGCTGGCCGTCAGTATAAGCACGTTATATTGATATTATGAGAATGGCGGATTCTTTTGGGAGGAAGGGTTGGGTCGAAATTGTGGTCTGTCGCAGTTGAGTGAGCAATCGTGGCGTAAGGTTTCCCATGGATTTATCTTTGTTCTCATTGTCGCCTTTATCAAGTTAGTGATTACTGTTTATGGAAACTTATTCAAATCATACTCACCTACTTTGATTATCTGGACCAGACTTGTTCTGGTTGATGGTTCGGTTCCACAATGCGCATCAACACGCTTAGCATCTTTTCGATCTGTTGACTTTACGTCAACTCGAACGAAAAGCATTGCACGCATGTTTCTTATAATTGGAATAGTCCGGTCTGATATACCCGAGTTTAATTTTATTTGATGGATGCAGATTATATTAGTTGTTGAAACTGAAACGTCCAAAGAAATGAGTTCTGCCATTTTCGTTTTACCTTTGTTATGGGAATTGTTTTTTTTCCCTTAAATTCTGACTGGTGATCACGTCCAAAGTTGATAATATGATCATCTGGTCAGAATTTGGATTATGCCTTTGTCGAGATGGCTATTATTGGCACCGATTGGATTTATATGCTCCGTTGGATATGTCTGAGTGAATAGAGGTTGCACACTCTACAGCCATAGTTGTTGTGTCACCTGCCTGGAAACTGCACTGCGACCTTTGTCCAGATAGCAGGCAATCGAGTCTTTAAATTTACTTTTCAATGATTTTTGCCGAAAGTTTTGACGGCCATTCATTATTTGTCTCAATTTTCAGTAATTTGTTCACATCATTGAATGATTCTTTATATTTTTCCATTAGATAATAGGCTTCTGCTCGATATCTTAGTGCAAATTTGTTCGGTTCAATATCAAGCAATTTTATTAGATCGTTAATTGTATCTTTATATCTTCCCATGATAAAATTAAAATTTACTCGAAATTTAAGTGCAGTATCTTGTTTGATATCCAGTAAATCTTCTAAATCTTCAAGTGTATACGTGTTTGCCGCATTATTGCACATATTAAATGCATCGAACAATTTTTTTTTTTTTTAAATAATTCGTCTATGTCATCACTGGGTTCAATACCAAGCAATTTTGCTAGATCAATAATTGCCTCCTTCGCTAGATGGCAGGCTTTTCCCAGATATTTTAGTGCAAATTTGTTGTTTGGTTCAATATTAAGCGATTTTGTTAGATCGATAATTGCTTCCACACATCGTCCCGTTAGATAGCAGGCTTCTCCTCGATATCTTAGTGCAAATTTGTTGTTTGGTTCAATATGGAGGAATTTTGTTAGATCAACAATTGCTTCTTTCTATCTTTCCATGATAAAATTAAATTTTGCTCGAAATTTAAGAACAGTATCTTGTTTGATTCTCAGCGAATTTTCTATATCTTTAAGTGTATATATATTTGTCGCATTATTGCACCTTTTAAATACTTCGATCCACGCTTCTTTCAATTCATCATCTATATCATCACTGGGTTCAATACCAACCAATTTTGTTAGATCGATAATTGCTTCCTTATATCTTCCCATGATAAAATTAAAATTTACTCGAAATTTAATCCAATAATTATTCTAAATCTTCAAGTGTATACGTGTATGTCGCATTATTATACATATTAGATGCTTCGAACAATTTTTTTTTTTCAGTAATTCGTTTATGTCATCACTGGGTTCAATACCAAGCAATTTTGCTAGATCAATAATTGCCTCCTTCGCCAGATGGCAGGCTTCTCCCAGATATTTTAGTGCAAATTTGTTGTTTGGTTCAATATTAAGCGATTTTGTTAGATCGATAATTGCTTCCACACATCGTCCCGTTAGATAGCAGGCTTCTCCTCGATATCTTAGTGCAAATTTGTTGTTTGGTTCAATATGGAGGAATTTTGTTAGATCAACAATTGCTTCTTTCTATCTTTCCATGATAAAATTAAATTTTGCTCGAAATTTAAGAACAGTATCTTGTTTGATTCTCAGCGAATTTTCTATATCTTTAAGTGTATATATATTTGTCGCATTATTGCACCTTTTAAATACTTCGATCCACGCTTCTTTCAATTCATCATCTATATCATCACTGGGTTCAATACCAACCAATTTTGTTAGATCGATAATTGCTTCCTTATATCTTCCCATGATAAAATTAAAATTTACTCGAAATTTAATCCAATAATTATTCTAAATCTTCAAGTGTATACGTGTATGTCGCATTATTATACATATTAGATGCTTCGAACAATTTTTTTTTTTCAGTAATTCGTTTATGTCATCACTGGGTTCAATACCAAGCAATTTTGCTAGATCAATAATTGCCTCCTTCGCCAGATGGCAGGCTTCTCCTAGATATTTTAATGCAAATTTGTTGTTTGGTTCAATATCAAGCAATTTTGTTAGATCGATAATTGCTTCTAAATATCGTCCCGTTAGATAATAGGCTTCTCCTCGGTGTCTTAGTGCAAATTTGTTGTTTGGTTCAATATCAACCAAATTTTTTTTTTTCGAGCCAAAAGAATAAATTAGTTTTTCATATCAATTAATGCTACACAGTTATATTAAGCATAAACTTTAACCGCCAATGTCATAAGATATTTTCGTGCCAAAATACAATAGTAGAATTGACTTCACAGGATATGAATATTGTTAACAATTGTTCATGTTTGCTGCTCAAGAAAACGAATTTCTCTTATTTATGCTTGAATTTCATCAAAAGTTCTGAGAGTCTGACAAATGGCAGGCATTATTCGGGAGTTGATTTGTTGTATTATAATAAGTTTTTAACGTGTCAAGCAGCTCTTAATAAAAATTAATTTTTGTTGCTTCCATTTTTTCGAAATGGTGGTCTGTCGCAGTTGAGTGAGCAATCGTGACGTAAGGCCAATTTTTTTGTTTTTCCCATGGATTTATCTTTGTTCACATTGTCGCCTTTATCAAGTTAGTAATTACTGTTTATGGAAAGTTATTCAAATCATACTCACCTCCTTTGATTATCTGGACTCTGGTTGATGGTTCTACGATGCGCATCAACATGCTTAGCATCTTTTTGATATGTTGACTTTACGTAATCTCGAAGGATGTTACTCAAGTCAACATAGTAGTACCATAGTATGTTATACAAATAAGGAAAAAGAATACAATGATGGTAAAAATAAAATCACACGCTAAAAATAAAATCACATGCTAAAATAAAATCGCATGGTAAAAAATTTTTAAAATCGAGGTGTTTTAAAGAAGCATCAAAACGAAAGAATCGTTCATTATAAATTATCATTTCATCTGCACGATAAAAAATCCGAAAGATAAAAAATAAAAATTAAAAAAATAACGATAACATGGTTAACAAATTCATAAAGAGCATGTAACTTTTTCTAAAATATCAATAAAGGTGCATAGTCTTTTACTAGGGCGTAAAAGATTTTTCTTACAACATAGCACTAGTTAGTAGCATCAAGAGCAAGAGCAAGAGCAAGAGCAAGAGCAAGAGCAAGAGCAAGAGCAAGAGCAAGAGCAAGAGCAAGAGCAAGAGCACCGGCAAGAGCACATGCAAGAGCAAGAGAAGATATATATACAACGCTCTTAACTTTGCAACACATCAAATATCCTTTTTTAGACAGTTTTTCGCTATATAAAGATATAAATATATTATCTAATCAAAGCGGCAATCACTAGGATAGAAAGTCCGTGTGTTACAAAATTAAGATCGTCGCATAAGGGCGTTAAATCAAAGAAGATCAATTACCAAATTCAGACAAACTTTTCCCAGAAAAGGGGACCGTTAAAGCTATATGTTTTTTATTATTTAATTAAAATTAGGGTAAGGGTTAGTTAGACGTTAGGTTTAGAATGTCTTATAGGTAAAATTGCCTTCCCGACATTTTTTACTAATGCTCCGAGACAGGTTTAGACACTCGTTTCCTGTATTTTGGGTGGATTCACTTTTTTTCTTTGTTTTTGTCGATCAAAATTTACAATTTGATTGATTGCCAGTCACGTGATGGCACCTGGCTTTAACGGATCTCCCAGAAAAGTAATTTAGCGTAACACAAACGTCGAATGATTGCTTCTAAGCGCTAATTATGCGCAGTTTGCGCAGTAATTTGTATTACGAAAGTTGCATTTTTGATAACAAATAGTGACTAACTAATGACTCATCAAATATTATTTGAATATACAATAAATTCTCTCCGCTACTCTCCGAACGATCATAATATATTTAAGTTATTATCCGTGACTATTTAGCATAATTTTACTTTTCAACATTTTCAAAATGGTAGTATTACCTAATGAATGCCTTGAGCAAATCTTTGATCACTTTAAAAATTATCCTAGATACTTATTTTCATGCCTTCTCGTAAACCGTCAATGGTGTAGAGTTATTGTTCCAATATTATGGAACGAACCATTAAAGTACGGCAAAGATATAAGACTTATAGGAATATATCTTTTATCATTAAATGCTGAAGAAATGGCTCTATTAATTCCACTGAATATATCTCTTCCCAATATTCCAAAACTCTTATTTGAATATACTTATTATAATACATATTTTAATAATCATAATTTAAGAGATGGAATATTAGATTATCTTTATGGTGAGGGATATGAACATGACTTTAATAAATATTATAACAAAATGGTTGAAACAGTCGAATATTCTTTGAATAAAATGTTAATACGAACAAGTAAAAAAATCAAGCATTTTAATCTCTTTAATATCGAATCAGTGAAAATCTCAGAAATATTTTTTTATGAATGCTTCAATATTACTTCTTTAAAAATTTTTAATACTGCGATTAATACTAAAGCTATAAAAGTATTATCAAATATTCTTTATAAAAACACCTGTTTGGTTTCATTAGAGATTCAGGATTGTTATCTTGGTTCTGAAAAAACGAAAATATTGGCTAAGGCTCTTTATGAGAATACAACTTTGTCAACATTAAATCTTACCAAAAATTACTTAGGTAGTAACGGAACAGATGCACTTACAATGGCTCTTTATGGAAACAAAACTCTAACATTTTTAAGTATTGATGGTTTTAAATATGGTGAAATACTTGTAAAAGCTTTCTACAACAATATCGCATTGACATCCTTATGTCTTTTTAATATTAGGCTTGGCATTGAAGGAGGAAATGCATTAGCAAGAGCTCTTTATAAGAACACTACTCTAAATTCTCTGGATCTTTATAAAAATTATCTTGGTTCTAACGGAGTAAAAGCTATTGCATTGGCTCTTTGCAAGAATACCCTCTTAACTTCCCTGAATATTAGAAATAATATGGATATGTATGATCTTGAAGGAATAAAAGCAATAACAGAAGCTCTCAGCAGGAATACCGGTTTAATTTCCCTGAATATTGGATATAATTGGATAGATCATAAAGGGGTAAAGGCTATAGCCAATGCTCTTCAAGAAAATATTACTCTCACTTCTTTAAATCTTACTAATAATCGAATTGGTTTCGAGGGAGTAAAAATTATAGCAAAAGTTCTTTGTGCGAACAATTCCTTAACTTCTTTAGACCTCAGCAAAAATCAAGTTCCTTTGGAAGGAATCGAAGCCTTATCAATAGCTCTTTGTAACAATACGACTTTATCTTCCTTAAATTTGAATGGCAGTTTTCGCCCTTATGAAGGTTTTAAATCAATGAGAGCATTAGAAAATGGCCTTTACATAAATACTACTTTAACTAATTTAGTTCTCTCTAATAATTATCTTAATTTGAAAGAAGGGAAAATATTAGCAAAGGTTCTTTGCATAAACACCTCTTTAACTTTCTTGGACCTTAGTAGTAATCGATTTGGTTATAAAGGAGTGAAAGTATTGGTAAAAGTTCTCTGTAAAAACAATACCCTAATTTATCTAAATATTTGTGATAATCAACTTAATTTTAAAGAATGCAAAAAGTTAACAAAAGTTCTTTACAAAAATAATACTTCAGTTTCATTAAAGATAATATAAAATTGTGAAATTTGAAACTAAACTTTAAAATTTATACTTAACTAGAATTTACATATGCGGTGACTTTGTTGCTAGAGATTATGATACATATGAATATGTAATGGTTTAAGATTATATTGATATGTTTTGCATACAAATTCTGGATAATCTGATCCAATTCTAATAAATTGTAAACAAATTTGTCTTTAAATAATTAGTCTTGTTATTTGTTTATTTTTAGGTATTTTGTGAATTTAGTAAATATACCAGGAACAGAGTGATGAATATCATATGCAGATCAAGGTGCCACTCTTGAATTGAGTTCAAGATAAATTGTCTGTTCTAATTGGTCTCATATAGTTGATTTAATTGTGATAGCATTAATTAATTTGTTTGAATTATTGTTTTATTAGTTAGAGTATATTTGGATTTGATTAAATTAATAAAAAAATTATATTAATTTTATATATATATAATATAATATAATTTTTAAATTACGGGTAATTTGATTGGTATAAGGCCTATCTTATATAGAGGGAGCTGTTGCTCTATATAATATAATATTTGTCACTATACATGGGTGTTTAAAATATAGATGATTTATGGCAGATGGCATTAATGTTGCTGGCCATTATGGACATTTCGAATTACAACCTGGGTTGCAACTTCTAATAACAACCAGAACCCAAAGTTGTTATATGTTATATTTGCTATATTTATTATACAGTAATAGTTGTTATAGTTGTAATTTCCATAATAGGTTGTAAATACCGTAATGTTGTAAATAATTATCATTTTTAGTTTTTTAATTCTGCATATTTCGAAATTAGAATACTTTTACCTGTTTTATTCAGGTAACATATGCAAGTTACAATTAGTAAGATCTTTTATTTTTAGCATGTACGTATATACATAATGATACATTCTAAAATTTTTGGTCTTATATAGCTTTATTATATAAAAAAATAAACAGTTTTTTCTTTTGAATAAAATAAACAACAAAACAAAATATATATATATATATTTATCATCACACAATCAAATGACTTAACTTACCCAAAGCTGAAAATTTACTTGCTGTTCTTTTACAAATCTTATTAAGGAATATCTACTATTCTGAACTAACCAATATCTAATATATAACCAGTTTATGATTTTTATATTTTATATGTATAAGATCAATAGTCAAGAAGAATATAACATATAGTGATTTGTAAGTACAATTTATCTAAAATTATTCTTGTTTTTACTGTAGACATATAGCCTAATTACTAATATAAAATTCTTGCATTATAGCTCTGGAGTCCATTAAACTTGTTAAATAGTGCTAGTGTATTACTTTTAGCTATTAAGTCACTGGGCAATAGGAAATAGTTTTTATCTTTCTGCTATCTTTTAGGCAGTGTTGTACAATGGACATGTCCAACCAACTATATTTCATGTAATAATGCATATCTGTGCATTATTTCGAGCATTTGTGTGTTATTTTAGAACACACATGTGCGATATTTCAGATCAATATTACCAATCTTTAATAGACATATGCAATATACTTAAATTTATCATGAAACTCTTAGGGGAAGGGGTGCATTATTTCGGGATAAGGATGCATCAGTCTGGTCTGGTCTAGTCTCTAAGAGAACTATTAACAATCCAGTCCAGTCCGGTCCTTCAGTCCCATAATAGTCTTTAAATGATTATGTTAATCTTAATACATAAGATTTTATTGGTCCAAAATGACATAATTATCTACTGAAATGTAAACAAACATCATATGGGGTGTCTTCAATTAAAAGAGACCATTTTTACATATATTTTATTTTGAGATATTTGAGTTTAATTATTTGTATTGATTTCGGACTGATCTGGGATCAATCGAATTTCATGATATTGATTGGTTAAAGATAGCAGGTAACTATCAGATAAACTTGTGATGCATTGGCTCTACGCAGCCTTATGTCATTTTTTTTTACATTATCTTGATTTTTTATTATGTAAATTGACTTTTATTAATAATTAAAAAAGTCAATCTAACTTGCAAACTAGAAATCTTCACAAAACCTATCACAACAACCTTCTTACTCCGTATCTACTAAATCCACACACGCATTCTCACACAACAAAGCTCTATATACCTATAATTGTATATGTGGTCTACCAGACCAATTACATGAAAACAATACAAATACTTGCCCACCTCTTGGGCTAGCACTTAGAAAAATAGACATTTGGTCATACAATTGGATCAAATATAGTTGTCCTACTAACTCTATTCTCCACATCCAAATCTAGGTGAGTTTTAACTACTCTAGTAGGTTTAGGTTGCAGATAATTTAGATAGAATTAGTTTATCTATAGTCTGAGTCTTAATTCTTGTATAATAATTTGTAATTCGAGAAACCACTATAGGCGAAATGTGGAGTTCTTCCATCTAAAACTTTTTTTCTTACTAAGTTAACGATACTTGTCCACTAATTGAAAGTCGTAGAGCTCGTTGAGATGCACCTAATGGTAGTTGATCATCCAAATCGGCCCAGTGGATGGCGAGATATCATTGAAAAACGATTGGCCGACTATATAAAATCTCTATGTAAACAATATTTGTTTATATAGAGATTTTATATAGTCAGCCAATCGTTTTTCAACGATATCTTGCCGTCCACTAGGCTGATTTGGATGATCTAACCACTGTTAGATGCGTCTCGACAAGCTCTACAATTTTCAATTAGTGAGCATGTATCGTTAACTTAGTAAGAAAAAAGTTTTAGATGGAAGCACGCCACATTTCGCCTATAGTGATTTTCATATGATCATATAATCACTTTCTAGTTGACTGATGGATTATCAATTAAAATATAAAAATATATTTATATTATTCAAACTCAAACTAGTTTGCAAACTTCAAACTCAAATTCAAACCAAACTCAAATTTAACTAAAAAGTTTGCTTCAAATCAAACTCAAATATTTTTTTTAATCATAGTTTGGGTTTGGGTTTGATTTCAAATCAAATCAAACCCAAATCTGACCTAAAGTTTGATTTGATCCGGGTTTGTAGGAACCCTAATCACCACCCTTAGGACTAGTTTATCCTCGACAGAAAACTTGGTAGAGTAGTTCTTGTCCCACACAGGTATTGCCTACACTTCAGTAATTTATGCACTCACTGAGGCAAGCAACTTATAGTCAGAGAATACCCTGCAACTGCTACCATTTCCTACTTCTGCTCTTGTAAGGTTCACTTCAACCCTAGTACCGACCATCACTTTTCTATTAGTCTTTTACCTATACATCCCAAACTTCCAATCCAGTTGGCCAGGAAGGGTCAATCTACCCAGCATTAGGTGCCATTATGGTTTTTCCCCCCTGGTACCTACTTTTATAATATAGGTCCTTTTCCTCCGGTACCCATCCGGTGACCAGATTGGTAGAACTTGTTCCTAAGGTTGATGTCCAGTTCTTCGGCTCCGGTCCAATATTCCAGTTTTGGTAGCACTGCAAAGATCTTTGCAACCTCTTTACTCAGTCTTGCCAAATGTGTTTCTATTTCACCAGTTTATTGGATTTGTCTGTGTCATGAGGTACAACTTCGTCTGAAAGCTCCCATTTGAGATGGTTACCAAGGACTATAGGTAATGTACCCAACTGATCAACAGAAAATGGTTACCAAAATACCAGGATCCCGAAATATATATAGATGGGCCAGATTAATTATAGGATTACTAAAAAAGTAAAGATCTGTAGAAAAACTTTAAAAATAAGCAAAAATTACTATAAATAAAAAGATCTGCATAAAAAATCTCAAAAATAAGCAAACTTATACCTGACCTATCTATGTATATTTCGGGTTATAAATATACATGAGAACAAAAGCATTTCAGATTCTAAAACCCGAAATTAAAATTTGAAAATGAAATTGTTTTTGATCTATTTTACTTGAAAGACAAAATTATTTGATACTTTTTTTGAATAGACAAAATTATAAAGAACATATCTATATAAATTTTATTTGCTTTTCCTTATAAAAAATTTCAATTTTCTCTAATAAAGACGAAATAGGCATAAATTTCAGTGGTATTACTAGTCATAGAACACTAGTCTATTTTTTCAAAAGTGTTACCAGTGGGATTTGAACTCTAGACCTGCCACTTGGGGTAACAACTTACCAACTTCCCTAAATCACCACACTCCAAAAGTTATGAATTTTTAAAGATTTATATAATAATTTTATACACGTCACTCTGGTTATATCGATATTCTCCAGCAATGAAAAAATTGTCGATATATCCAGATGTCAGTTTAATAAGCATCTCTATCTATACCGACATTATATTGATATTGTGTAGATATGTCAGCTTAGGCAGAGGTAAATTTTTTGTTTTCACCAAGCTTATATTAAGAATTATAAACTTAGCAAAATGAATTTATTTTAGCACAAAATGAATTTGTTTTATGTTTAGCATAAAATAAATCCATCATATATTTGTATAAAATAATGAAATGAATTTATTTTATGCTTATTGTTTCATGCTAAGCTTAGTATAAAGCAAATTTAAAAAATTAATTTGATTGGTACATCTATAACAACAGTCGGTTTATAAAAATTGTCGTTATATCCAGCAATAAAAATTATCTTAAATAATTTTTTAATATTAAAATTGTCAGTATGTCATTATAACCAATATCTCTTATGATTGTCAGTATAACCAATAAATTTTTAACATTATAGATTTTTTTTTGAAAAAAGTGTCGATATAACCAGCTATCGGTTAATCTAGCTGTCAGTATAACCAGAGTGCCGTGTATAATTAAAATAAGGATTTTGTTTTTTAGTGCACCTGCACCCTCATGTAATATAATAAATAAATGATCAGCACTGCTATTTGTAACAGGTGTTTATATGCACTCTGTGCAACTGTCACATAATACAATAATCATGATCAATATGAAACATGTGATACACTAATACGCATAGCAAAAAAATTACCTAATATGCCTCTAATCCTAAATGCTACATGAAAAAGGACTATATTGGCGATCATCCTAATCTAATCTTTATTAAAAAAACTTTTGCGAATTATGTAAGTATGTATGCATTGCACTATGTGAGAACACATAACACATATGCATAGCAAAAAAATTAATCAATACGCCCTTTAACCCTAATGGCTAAAATAAAAAAAGACTATGTTAGCGCTCACTCTAACACTAACTTTTAATAAAAGAAACATTTTTAATTATACATACATTTCTAATTTTAACTGCTAACATAAAAAGGACTATGTTAGCACTCACTCTAACTCTAACCTTTATTAAAAAAACTTTTGTGAATTACATAGGTATGTATACATTACACTATGTGAGAAAATATAACACATACACATAGCAAAAAAATTAATCAATATGCCCTCTAACCCAAATAGCTAAAATGAAAAAAGACTATATTAGCACTCACTCTAACTTTTAATAAAAGAAACTTTTCAAATTACACATATACTGTTAAACTGTATACATGTATAGACATATGTATATATGCCCTGCACATCTCATATAATATATAATGTAACTTGCATAAGAATATGTACACACTAATAGCATAGCCAATTTAACACATATGCTATATTCCAAATATATTATAAAATGCAAGTATGCTTTACTTTTATTAGAAAAAAATATGCATTCATACAATACAAGTATGCTTTAGCTTTTATTGACAAAAAAATGCATTTTGCTTTATCAACTATATTAGTATATGATTGGTATACAAAAAGCATGAAATACAATCACATTCTTATATCCTAAATTCCATATACTTACTCTTTACTTTATATAAACAAGTTGCAATTTTATGTTCTAGTTCTTTACAAAATCTACAAATATATTGCCCATGTTTTTTACTACTTTTTCTTTTGTAGTAGTTATAACATTTGTGCTTGCTATAGTTAATATTCGGATATAAAGTTAAACTAGAGAATAATCATCTTGAAGTTGATTTTAAAGCTTCTTCTTTGTTTACTTCTATACCTTTCATATTCAGTTGGAATTAATAGTTTATTTAAAAAAGTTCTTTATAATCGTGATCACACAATTCATCAGTTCTAGGATCATTATGATAAGGGTAATTATGGATTTCAGGAATACTATAAAGTTGCTAATGAGGATTAATAGTTGGAGAAAGTAAACCACTATCACTAATATAGAAAACAGGTAAAAAAAATCGATTTTAATCCAACTAGCTAAAATGGAGAAGTTTCAAAAGATTTAGTAGCATTAACCTAAGTCTAATAAAAGAATGTTTACAGGAGTAGATAAATAATTATTACTATAATTATTGTATAATTTATAATGAGCTTCATTAGAAAAAGGGTATTTGATTGTTCAAACTCAAAAAAGCAGTCAATTGACTGAAAGTTTGTTATTTTGTAGACCTGCTTTGTTTATAGCACTTCTACATTTCTGCAAGAAAAACCAGTTTTAAAACTGTTTTGCTTTGAAATACCCTAAAAAAAGTCACAAAAAGTGAATTTGTAATGCAATTGAGCAAAACAATGCATATTAATTAATGCATGTGTTAAATTTCCTACTTAACTATGTGCTAGACCCACTTTCTATAGCACTTCTATATTGCTTTGAAATATTCTAAAAAAAAAGTTACAAAAGTGAATTAGCTTTGTAATGCATTTGAGCGCAACAATACATAGTGCTAGACCTACTTATCTATAGCACTTCTACATTTATGCAAGTAAAAGCCATTGTTAAAAACCATTTTCGCTTTGAAATACTCTAAAAGAAAGGCTACAAAAGTTAATTAGTTTCATAATGCAATTAACATGTGAGTTAAATTTCTATACTTGACTTACTGCTAGGCCTGCTTTGCCTATAGCACTTCTGCATTTTTGCAAATAAAAGCCATTCATGTTCTTATCTCAAAATGATATAAAAGAAAAAATATTAGTTTATAATAATACAGTTACAAAGTAACAGTAACAATAATTAAATTTCATACTACAAACTGTATTACTAGTAAATTATTTCAATAAAAATTTTTTGATTGGCATCACATGAGTTGAATAAATATTTTGATCTGCATCATATGAGGGTGCACCATGGTGCATAGCACACCTAAAATATAATTCTCTTAAAATAACGATTTTATATAATAAATTGGCATTTAATTTACTATTATAACTTTTTTTGCTACAAAATAACCTTATTTGGAATTTTGCACATATTTTTCAAATAGTTGGACCAAATTGCTTGCATAATAGCACAAACAATACTTAATTTTGATTGGTTAATCTTACAAATACTAAAAAAAATCAATTTTTTATTAATTTTTTTTAAAAAATTGAGTAAATTTAAAATTTTTTTAAAAAATATTAAATCAAAAAATTATCAAATTTTTTTTATAAATATGTGCTACAAATATACAAATATTATATATATTTGTTTAATTATTTACTAATATGTAAAAATTAGATTATAGAACTCTCTCTGATAATCCCTCATACCAACTTTTTCATAACTACAGACCTATGACAACTATGCAATTATTATACTTATACACAACAAAACTTTACCTTTGAGCAACTGAGAACCAGAGTTCCAGATTGAATATTGAGATAACTGAAATAGAGCTAAAAAAGATTTCTCCTTTTGGTTTGACTCTCCAGTAGAAGATTCTGGTACTATAGAAGAAGTAGTAGAGTCGAAAACTCTAAATTTTTTGTTAAGAGAAGTAGAAACATCTGTGGGAACATACTTTTGGTTGAATATAATATTTTGTATAGCATATACACTTTCAGTCCTTTGCAAGTTGGTACTTTCAGTACCTCCTCTTGGTTTTTTTTAAAATTTCACCAAAAAGTGGAAAATCTAGCTTACTACCTCTAGAAGATCGGCAGTGTTTACACCTTCCAAATTGGGATTATGCCTACCTAATTGGAGTCGATGTCACAAGTGCTCATTTGCTTCAATGTAATCAATAAATAACGTGTCAGAAATCTTTTTAGAATATCATAGAAATTTCTTTTCTTTTGTAATTTAGCCATACCTTTTTTTAGTGTATATTTTTTTGCTTTATAGTTTACATATAATACTTTGGTAGAGGTTCTATATAGTATTATATAATTTTTACATTCACACATTTTTATATGTATTTGTTATAGATTAGTTTTTTTTCTTTGTCTTTCTCATCTTTCTTCTTTTCTTTTTGTCGTTTTTGGTACTTCGCTTAGGTTTTGTAGTTTTACCTCTTTTTTTTTTACTTTCCTTTTAAATTTCTTGCTTGTATCTTTTTTCTTTTTGTCTTTGGATTGAAATCACTCTACCATTGAAGCTAGGTGAGGAGGATTTAAGGAAATCAACAATCTTGACAAGGTTAATAACAGCCAATTAGTGATCACAAGGGAGCATGTACAGAGAGTTGTATGCCCCTGTAGGAGAAAATTGTTATTGCAGCAGATTGTACTTAGCAGACATTAAGTAGCACAAGTAAGTTTTTATTAAAGAAAGGAGGGATTTTGGTAGCAGCCACTGTAAACTAAAATTTTGTGTACAAAGTATGCACTTCCTAGTTAATAAAAGCAGGATTGCCAAGATAAAAAAAAAATTTAGATTATAAGATTTAATTTTAAATGTATCACATCTGTGTATCAAAAGTGATAAGACTACTAATATATTTTTTTAGGTGCTGGATTCATTTTTAAAAAAATTAAAATAGATAATCTTAATAAAATTTTAATTTAAAAAAATGTTCAAAATGTCTACAAAATGTCCAATGTACTTTACTGCTTTTAGGTTTACTAAGTATTATATATCATCCAAATCAAAAAAATTTTTTTTTTTTTTTTTTAAGGTGAGGACGTGCCTCGAAGACTTTATTGAGTATATATTTGTATATATTATGTGATACAATGTTATACTATTCAAGTACTACAGACTCAGACATTCTTGACTATCTGTGATCTAAACCTACTAGAGCTTTCCATACCCATTTTCTGTATGACCTGAATTTTTGGACTACTCCCTATTTTGTCATTCGGCTAATCACTATATTTCCCACTTCTCTCATATTGCTGATCCTATACTTCCAAGTAGGAGTGAGGGCCTTGCCCAGACGATCGTAACCTCATGGCTACTTCCTAAACCTTGGTGTCCCGAGATTACCCACTAGTAGTACCTGTAGTGCTGCCGCTGCTAGGTTCATATCTCAAGCCATCTCTTAAATACTGCCGTAACCTAGCCAGTATCTCAAGCTACTACCTTTCTCCAATGGTGGCAGCAGAGCCTTGCTGTACCCACTACTCTCAGTAATCTATCGTATATTACTGCAGATATGCTATCTGGATTGGTTAGCAGATACTTCCCCTAAAGGTAGGTGAGCAAGGCTATATTGCGTAACTGGCCCAAGCAAGAACCACCCCTATCCTCAGCAAGCAAGCTCTCACTCCTCCTATATGACACAGCTACTCCCAACTGGATTTTGTAATACATTTCTGTACTACTTCCAACTTCTTGTAGAGCGGTTGGTGTTCTATCTTGGTTAGGCCAGGAAGCTATATTTCGTACTTTGTACTTCCAACCGGGTGATTCGTCATTTTGTTCATATCCCAATTCGCAGATCTGCCTCTATAGTAGTAGTTTCTTTCCAATTTAGGTTTGGTACCGGTTCCAGAGGTGTTCCTTATCCAATTTAGGCCAATTCTTTGCCACAGATCCCTTTGTGTTAACCACTTTTCTCACCACTCGGGTTTGTGTTACAGTTGTGTTACCCTCCCAATCAAGATCCCAAGACCGCCTTAGAGTTGTTGGTGCTACCTTGTACTTGCCGCCAAGGAATTACTTGTGCAACCTTCGTGTAACAGAACCGTTATCTATAGTGCCAACCCTCTACAATGGATCTCCTTTCAGAAATTCCTAAACCAGATTCGTACTTCACATGGACTTTCACAGAGCCTTGCATTTAAATTTTCCTAGAAATGACTTCTAGTAGGATTCGAACCAAAGACCTCGGCTGTGAGGGTTGAGCATCTAGACCACTAGACTATAGGGCCCCAACCCCTCAAAAAATTTTTATTGTTTTATTTCAAATTACCAAATTAATAAAAGAAATAAGTGCAAATAAGGATGTACATTATAATATGTTCTCTTGGATAGCTACATATATATAATGCACATAGCATTACTTGAAAAAACAAGGTTATTAAAAAATCAATTCTTAACTCAATATATCTCTAATTAATGCATATGTACTATCAAACAGGGCCACATATTGTGATTTAAATGCTTATTGGAGGCACACCAGCACATATACTAGCTATTCAAACTTTATTAACTTGCTTCAACAAAATATGCAGTATACATTAGTGCATTCAATGTATAATTGATCAAGTAATTTGTAGTATTAGCTAGTGGTTTTCCACCTGCAACCACAGACTAACTATTACAGAAATTTTGCAGTCAAGTTATGGCTGCTTAAGATTGTTAGTTTAATTTATAATCTATGAGTAAGGAAAAGAATTTGATTGATAATTAGTGGGATGCATTTTATTCAAAACTATTAATATCTATAATCTGAAGCCAATTTTAAATTTTTTTCAATTTCTGCCAAATTGACATCTTTTGTGTTTCTATAAAAATTGTAAAGGCAATTTTCTCATTCTAACAGTGGTAAAATTATAAAAATTGGTCTAATAGACTACAAAATATTGTTTTCTTTGTTTTTGCAATTACATGAAATTTTTTTACAAATCTGCAAAGAAATTTTCATATAATAATGAAAATAAAATGATAATATCTCATAATATATTGGGTTAATTTTAGGGTTGCGACCCAAACCTACTAGTTTGGGATTTGGTAGAATCCCAAACTGTATTTACTAGGTTTCGCAAAATGCTTCTAATTTGCCGTAATGTCAAACATTTCTGACATATAATTTGTATTACTGCTAGAAATCCCAAATTTTTACATGTAAAAATTGGGGTTGGGTCTTATTTCAAATAAGGATAAGATCATTTGTTTTTAATGTTATTAAAAAAAAAGACATAACGCACGATCAATGATCAAGGTTTCCCGATTAACTAAATAAATTGATCGTGATTACCACTGGGACCTTTCACTAGATTAAGAGGTTTCTAACAAAGAACAGTTATTTCTTCTAATATACAGGTTTATAAATTCAGAAAAGTTTTTTTACATAGTACAAATTCTATATTTATAATCACTTTCAAAACTTGGTTTTATTCTTATTTAAGTGATTTTGAACGAAACCTGGTATAAGAGTCTGAGGATATTTATCAAGCGATAGTTGGATTTTATATAACTAAAGCAAAGAAATTCAAAGAAAATTATGCAACTTGATCCATATAAATAAGGAGAGTTATTTATTTTTTTTTTTTAACTTTCTATCCTATATATTAATTCTTATTTCATGATCTTTTATGGTTTTCTTATATTGATTTATTATGTTCTTGCTTAACTCCTAAAAAGGTATTTAGGTAATGTTACATTTTATATTAATGTTAGTATAAGATTGGTTTTGAAATGCTTTCATTTCAACTTTAACTTATTACTCTTGTATTACTGTGGAAATAAAACAAAATGACTCGTATCAGGGATGCTGATATTTTTTTGCAGTGTTTATACAGGTTTTATATAAATACGTATTTTTTAACAAATGCATTTTAACCTTTGTTTTTTTTTGAGAAAATTTTTAGCCAATAGCGTTAAGATAATTGTGGCAACGGTCAATAGATCAAAACGATTACTAAAGTTGTTAATTTAAAAATAAGAAACTAATTTAAAGATGCATATGATTAATTATAATTATTACTGTATATTTAATTAACATTAAAAATTTATCACTTTAAAAATACATTATTTATTTTGTATAATAAAAATTGAATTGATCTGTTAATGTTATAGACTATAAATTATAATATCAATTTTGGTATTTTTTTTTCTTGTAGCTACGTGGATTTGATTATCGTATGATGTAAATTAATAATTATAACAAGGTTTGTATCTGTTGCATGACATTTGTTTGGCCTGATTCAGCAAACCTGAAATATTTTTTTTATTAACAATAATACTTAATGTCGATAACATTAGGACGATTACAAATGGTAAGTTATACAAATTAAGGTTTGAGAACAATTTCTATGCTTACGTGTACCTATTCAAATTGGTTAAAATGTTACAAAATCAAGATAGGTAAAATAATTGTTTGCCAAATGCGACAATCAAATAATCTTAGATTTTAAATAAACTTTTAAAAAAATTTTAAAATGAGTGCTGCCAGGAAAAAACCTGTGTCCTGAAATTTATCTTTTCATCATTTGAAATTTAATCAAGAAGACAGATAAGACAACCAGAATATCAACCACACATGCGCTTTTTATCGTACAACTTATGATCAGGTTCTTCCGATATAAGTTTTAACAATAAAAATAAATTCGGACTTGCTAAACGAGATTTTTACGTGTTACTGGCTTAGCTACATTTAATATCTAATAATCCATTCATGATCTGAACTTTAGATTATAAATGTTTGAGCTTGGATATAGCATTAAAAGTTAAGTTGCTAAATAATTTAAAGAATATATTATTAAATGCGGGAATATTTTTTAATGATTTAATTGATTTAAGTTTGACACTATTTACTGAAATGGGATATATATTTGGGTTTGGGTTATGAGCCCAAACTAGGTAGAAATACCGATTCCCAAACCCAAACTAGATAGTAATGTCGTAACTAAAAAAAAGGGTTTGAGTCGCAACCCTAGTTAATTTCAATGAATTTACAACTTTTAGAAAGAAAAAAATTGCTTTTACAATTTTTACAGAAATATAAAAGATTTTAGCTTCGCAAAAATTGAGAAAATTTAAAATTGCTCTAAATTATAGGTATTAATTAGTTTGATATAAAATGTACTCTGCTGAGCACTCTTTTTTTTACTCACAGTTTACAAATTAAAAAATTTGATGCCTAAGATTAGCCAGTGGATACTCATCTGCATCACACAGTCTGGCTGTAGACATAAATAGTTGCAAAATAGCAGAATTTAGTGGGATTGAGAGGGTTGAACACAAAAGGACCCTGAAATATATATAAATAGGTTAGGTCAGAAAATGCGTAGCTAACATAGACAAATTAAATAAAGTAAGATTTAAATTTGTGTATTTTTTTAAAAAATTATTAAAAAAGTAGATTTTTAATTTGTGTATTTGTATATCAAAATTCTATATATAAAAGTTTAATTGCATATTTTTAATATAAATTTGGTCTGACCCTTTGTTTTGAAGTTGAGTACATGCAGTATTTTGATTTTTCAAAAAAAACAAAATAAATAAATAAAGTAAAAAAGCGCATATTTTATTCTCACATATGCACGTACACTACTTTTATTTTTTTAAAAATTTTTTTTGATCTTTTTTTAAATAATCTTTTATTTTATTTATTTTATAAAGTACATTTTTTATTCTACTATATTATTTTAATTTATTTTTTACCATTTTTTTTTAAAAAGATCTTTTTTTTATTTTATTTTTTATTTTAATTTTTTTTAACTTTTTTTTGTTTAATTTGTTTTTTTTTAATTTGTTTTTTTTCCAAATTTTTTTAATTTTTTTTTATTTATTTTTAATCTTTATTTTTTATTTAATTTTTTAACGTTTTTTAATTTATTTTTATTTATTTTAAATTATATTATTAATTTACATAATGCAGTAGTGTACGTACGTACATATAACCCTATGATCAGCCAATTATTTTTCAGATTGGTGATTATTTAGAACTTTTTTATTTTGATTTTTTTGTCAATTTTTTTTATTTATTAATAACAAATTTCATTTTGTTTCTTATTATATCATATATTTTTTTAATATTAGCCTGGTGATCATACCACTTTTTATTTATGAAGGAAAAAGTTACATTATCAAATGCTAATACTATTTCTAGCATTCTTGTCTTTCAAGTAAAAAAAGTTCGTCCGGTTACTCGAGGCACCTGCCCATGATCTGCCAGAGTAGAATTGACCTCCCTATATACCGTAGTTAAGCAAACCTAAATATATATATTAACAGCCGAGTTTTACAGCTCGTCATGACCACCTCTTTTCTTAAAAACTTTTCTATCTAGGTCCTGGCAGAATAGTTTGCTATCTAATAACTGCGTAATTGAAAAAATAAAACAAAAAACAAGTTATACGAAGGAGATAGAAAAGAACGAAAACAAAGGGGTAAGAAAATGTGAGAAAACTACATGACCTAGGCGAGAATCCAAAATTAAAAAAGAACAAGATGAAAAAAGCATAAAAAAAGAATATGGCCTGACATACATATAGAAAAAGAAAAGAAAAAATGAAGAAAATAAAGAAAAAAAGAAAAAAGAAAGAATATTCGAGAATATTTCCAAAAGAATATTCAAAAACATTCATTGATAAAAATTATATAATAGAGTGCAAGGGAATGCCTCACTAGAGTATTATATGTACATAAAAGAAAAATAAAAGAACAATCTGGAGTTTAATTTTCGCAGATCTGCCTACACCTATGTGCTATGTCTCATTACATGTCCATTCCTGTTTATCTACCTGCATGCCTTCTTCCCGATTAGAATAGGAACAACAATGCCAGTCTTTTGGAGGGGGTACACCGAATCACCTACTTTCCATCCAAAATTCCAGAAAAAAAACTTTAAGCGAGAATATGATAGTGGGTGTATAGTTGAATATGTTCTTATAACTAAAGAACCTTAAAGAGCATGTTGAAAACCTCATTTTTTTTAGTTCACTGCCTAGCCAACCAAGCTATAGCACCTTCATCGATGAAAGAAAACTTCCACTAGAATTTCTTGTACCAAGGGCATCCACTACCAATTATCTTGTACAACTGACGCTTCTGGCTTGCTTGCCAAATATATAAAGGAGTCCTCCAGATAGAGTAAAATGTTGACCTTTATAAAAACTAGCTGTTTCGTCTTTTACTAAATAAAATTTTTGGTTTGTTCTGAAATTTGTACAAGTGATCAATGGGAAGAGTTCCATATAAGATATTTGATATTATATCATATTTATTTTTATTATTTTTTTTATTTAATAATAATATATTCTTTATTATATTTATTATTATTTTTTTTATTTATATATTTAATTTTTTTTTACTTAGATTTTTTTCTTTAGAATGCTGTTTTTTTTGTAGTGCTTTGGTATTATTACAAGTAATCACTGAGTACATTGTGGTATGTACTTTTAGCTTTTACCTTTTTACTTATTTATTCTTTGCAACTAATATAATTTTCTTTATGAGTTGCTTTGTTGAAGTTGAAATTGGTCCTAAGTTTGGAACTAATCAGATGTGTCCAGTTAGGGGGCTTCCAGAAATCAGCTAATTTTTTTACTATAAGCCCACCTTACTCCTACCCTACTCACCCACCTGATACCCCAATTAGCCAATCAGATTTTACAATTATTAAAAGTTAGATATAATATTTAAGAGTAAATAACTTTTGATCTACTAGGCCAGTTTCAATATTTAACTACCAAAATGATCCTCTCAATGAGAGGATTCTAGCAAGTCCAAAATTATTAAAATCTAATTACTGGATCCTAAGATCGAAATAGATTTGTATTACTATAGAAGTTTTGTAATTTATTAAAAAATTATAAACCATTTATAGTAACACAAATTTATTTTGATTTCTGGATTCTTTAATTGGATTTTTATGATTTTGGGCTTACTAGAATCCTCTCATTGACTGATCATTTTGTAGTTAAATCATCAGAATTGGCCCAGTAGTTCAAAAGTTATTAACAATTAAAAATTAATTTTTAATTGTTAATAACTTTTGATCTACTAAGCCAATTTCGATAAGCCAACTACCAAAATGATCACCCCAATGAGAGGATCCAAAATCATTAAAATCCAATCACTGAATCCTAAGAGCTGAATAGATTTTGTTACTATAGAAGTTTGATAATTTATTAAAGAATTATAAACCATTTATAGTAACACAAATTTATTCTGATCTCTGGATCCTGTGGTTGGATTTTTATGATTTTAGACTTGCTAGAAGACTCTCATTAAGCTGATCATTTTGGTAGTTGAATTACCAAAATTGGACCAGTATATCAAAAGTTATTAACAATTGAAAATTAATTTTTAATTGTTAATAACTTTTAATTTATTGGGCCAATTTCGATGTTTTAACTACCAAACTGATCAGTTCAATGAGAGGATTCTAGCAAGCCCAAAATCATAAAATCTAATCATATGATCTAGTGATCAGAATAAATTTGTATTACTATAAATTGTTTATAATTCTTTAATAAATTATAAGACTTTTATAGTAATACATATCTATTCTAATCATAGGATCTAGTGATTAGATTTTAATGATTTTGGGCTTGCTAAAATCCTCTCATTGAGATGATCATTTTGATAGTTGAAATTGGTTCAGTAGATCAAAAGTTATTAACAATTAAAAATTAATTTTTAATTGTTAATAACTTTTGATCTACTGGCCAATTTTGATGTTTCAACTATTAAAATGATCACCTTAATGAGAGGATTCTAGCAAGCCCAAAATCATTATAATCTAATTACAGGATCCAGAGATTGGAATAAATTTGTATTACTATAAATAGGTTATAATTATTTAATAAATTATAAAACTTTTATAGTAACATATGAGGGCGTCAACAGAAACCAGGCAAATCATTTTTAGTATTTTTTTTAAACTTTAAATTAAAATATCTTAACAACAATTAAACCAATCTTGATTAAATTTTTTTTATTTTAGTTCTATAACTACATAGAATTAAAATAAAAAAATTTTTATTAAGATTGGTTTAATAGTTGCTAAGATAATTTAATCTAAAGTTTAAAAAAAATTTACTTAGAAACAATTTGCCTGGTTTTTATTGAGACCTCCATATATTTATTCTGATCTTAGGATCCAGTAATTAGATTTAATAATTTTGGCTTGCTAGAATTCTCTTATTAAGAGGAATATTTTGGTAGTTAAATTATTAAATTTGGTCTAGTAAATTAAAAGTTATTAATTATTAAATATTGTTAATAAATTGATAATTTTGGTCAAAAATAATTTTGCAACATTGGCAGGAATTATAAAATTCTGGCCAGAATTATACCTAATACTTCAGCTAACCCACCTACCTACCATGAAATCAGCTGATTTTTTGAATCCCTCTTATATATTTGTAGTTTTTTTTTTATTATACTTCTAACTAAATATTTTTTTATTCTTTGAGTTAATTAGATTCGTCGTTAAGGTGATGTCTATGGTCTCTTGATTTAAATCAAGTTGGCTTAAAAATAGACTTAGTTTGGGTTAATTTAATCCATTTTTGAAGTAGTACTTGTTAGTGGTTTGTAATATTATATTAAATCCTTAGTCTAAAACAGCATTGGCCCATTTATATGTCATA
The DNA here is from genome assembly GCA_003550325.1 of Gigaspora rosea. Lineage (NCBI taxonomy): Eukaryota > Fungi > Glomeromycota > Glomeromycetes > Diversisporales > Gigasporaceae > Gigaspora > Gigaspora rosea. Next base: position 215,795 of record QKWP01000192.1, on the reverse strand, counting down.
TAAATTTTTTTAAATAATTATAATCATATAGTTGTTAAATCATAAATCATATAATTAAAATTATATAGCATATAATTATTTGTCATATGATCGATATAATTATAATTTTATTATGATATGATTAATAGTCATATGATCTATATATATGTTTAAGCAATCATAAAAAAAATGATACAAATTGCTCTCAATCTTTTAATTTATAGAAATAACAAATATTTAATATCATTTATATGATAATATACTACCTAATAAAGCAACTCATACATGGATTCTACATACATATATATGTACTATATTACTATAGAATAGTGCACATGGGCACTATTTTGAAAATCACATCTCCTAAAAATAGCATACTGCATTTTGAAATAATGCTCATGCGCATCCTGAAATAGCATGCACCTTAAATTGTATACTGTATAAATTAGGGTTCCACAATTTGATTTAATCTCCAAATATTTGAATCAAATATTTGATCAAATTCAAATTCAAATTTGACTATATTTGATTTGATCAAATTCAAATATGGTCAAATTTGATTTGATTTGATTTGAAAATTCTATTAAAAATTCAAATTCAAATCAAATTCAAATTCAAATATTTGAATCAAATCAAATTCAAATCAGGGTCAATTTGATTTGATCAAATTCAAATATGGTCAAATTTGATTTGATTTGATTTGAAAATTCTATTAAAAATTCAAATTCAAATCAAATTCAAATTCAAATATTTGAATCAAATCAAATTCAAATCAGGGTCAATTTGATTTGATCAAATTCAAATTGATCCAATATTTGATTTGATTTGAATTTGAGGAACCCTAGTATAAATGAATGTATTTTTATAACTTTGAACTACAGAAAAAATTCTTAGCCCCATCTTATCTCTCATTTTTTTTTACATTACTTACTGTTTATTAACAAATTTTTATAGCAAATATTTGATAGATAAGCTGAATAATATAAATATAGTAATATTTTATATATGTGCCAGAAAGAGTCAATTAATATATAATGAAGTCATAAAGCATATAAATAATAGATAAATAGTTATTTGCTACAAAGCTATATATTTTCTATTTAAGTAGATTGATTTCAAATAAATATTTATACTGCACATGGGCGCTATTTCAAAAATCTTTTTCGTGTATAAAAACTAGGTTGGTTTCATAATAGTGCACATGCGTATACTCAAAATACCGCGCAAGTGATCAAAATACTATACAGGCGTGCACTATTTCATGGTAATACAGTACATACAACTTATTACTAGCATATTAATGAAACTAGGGCTAAACACTAATCTAGATCTGACAATACCCAACCCATATACCTTTCTGTAAAAATCTACCTTATGATATTTATTGCATTAATTAGAAATAATGATATCGTGTGTATAATCAGAATATTACAATAGATACAGATTTGACAATTATGCAGATGATCAAAAATATCACAAGTTACATGGCAGATCAGGAGTATAGTAATGCACAAGTAAACCATGCAAGTTATTTCATAAAATACTAGTTATCTATATAACTAAAAGTTATAAATCATATATACTTGCATAATCTGTGACTGGTTATATAGATTATATTGGTCATACAATGTCATAGATCATATATACTTGTAAAATGACTATATGATCTATGACTAGCTATATAGATCATATTGGTCATATATGTCACAGTTTAGCACTGGTCTAAAAGCTTGTTGTACAAGGCAAAGAGTATAAAATGGCACATAGAGGAATATTTAGTAAGTATTTGACATTTATAAGTTTATACCAATACACATTAAATTTATTATTAATGTTTATTCTTTTGGTTCAATTCTAGCATGACTTTAATAATAATGTAGGCTCTAATTTGAACTTTGCTAAAGCAATTATGAATGAAAAACTTGATTTATATTATGATAATATTGATAATAATGATATTATTCCAAAATAATTCTTCACTAGCTCTTTCAGGAGTAGGATGAATTATTTGGGTTGATGAAATCTATGAATAGTAATATTATGTAAATTTTTATCTATTATATATTTTTTAAAAATTAATTTTAGTGCTTTTCTCTGTTTTATTATGCTAATTAATAAATATAAAAATATCAGCAATTAATAATTGCTTTTAAATAAATAAATTCAACTGCTTTTTTTAGTTCATTTATTTGTTGCATATTATATTATATCTCCTTATAATAAAATTATTATCTCATCACGAGTGTCCTGTACATTTTTACCAATCATTTTGCATGTGTGAAAATTAGATGGCATAAATAGTTATGGTTACATGTCATGAGAAATTCACAATATTGATTATATCAAATACATGTTGTTGGCATTAATGGCCCTTATGACATATAGTATTATGATTAATTGCTTGCTTAGTAAGTATAAGTGTGTAAATGAATTTTAGCTTTTAAGGTATGAATAATTCATATTAATAGTTCAATTACCAGTACAACTAAATGACAAATCTGTTACACATTAATTATGTTATGCAAATGAAGCAGATTTAATATATCATCATAAATGATAAATTTTTTCACGTCCTGATTACGAATTTATGGCAAAGTCGATTGAATTTTTTTAATGAATCAGCTGTCAATCAATTTGCTTTTCTTTTAAAGAATCAAGTTTCATTCATTATAGCATTTTGTATCTTTTGAAATTGGATTAACTGGGATGTGGACAATATTAATAATATGCGTTAGTGAGTCACATACTATGATCACCAAAATAGTAAGGTTTACAGCAATATCATGATAGAAACCATAATATAATAATTCCAATACAAACTAATTTAACCCTAACCCCATATATTGTAATTATTAGAATAGCGCTCAAGTTTTGTATGAGAATTTTTAACAGCAACATAATAGAAGCCACAATAATTTGATCAAACTCAGCCTTAAAATATATTATCTGTTAAATAGGTTTGTAACAGAATTTTTTATAGTAATTCATGATAGAATTTACAGTGATTCTAATACAAAATAATTCACCTTTTCATCGTTACTGGAATAGTGAATTCTGTAGCGAAATTTAAAAATTTGAGTTTCATTATTATAGGCACTTTGTCTTTAAAATTAAATTAACTGAGATGTGGATAATGTTAATGTGTGTCACATACCATGTATCGCCAGAATAGTAAGGTTTATAACAGTAATACATAATAGAAACCATATAATTCCAATGTGAACTAATTAAACCCTAACACTATATTGTGATTATTAGAATAGTGCACAAGTTTGATATGAGAGTTTTTAACAGCAATTCATGATATAAATCAATGGATTATCCGTCGACTAGGTTTGTAACAGAATTTTTTTTATAGTAATTCACGATAGAAATTACATAATTCTAATACAAAATAATTCTTTATCATTACGAAATAGTAAGTTCTGTAGTGGATTTTAAAAAATTGAGTTTCATTCATTATAGCACTTTGTATCACAAAGGGCGCCAGCAGCGCCCCACAAACACTTGTATTATTATATAAATAGTAGGACTAAATTGCACCACTGGTGTTCAACACTAGTATGTAGTTTAATGTAAAGATCAATATTAAAAAATAAACAAAAAAATAAACAAAAGTTAAAGTTGATAAATGTTGAGTTAGAATTAATAGTTAGGGTTAGGTGAGGCATAGTAAATAATGAAATTTCGCAAGGTGTTTTTTTGAAAAAAGGTAGTTTCATAAATAAAATTTTGAGATAGAAGGTATTTTTTAAAAAAAACAAAAATTTTATATTACACCTAATCTTTACATTACCTGCATTTAAAAAATTTGATTGGTGAAATTATTGTGGTGTTGAGTTCCAGTGGTGTGATTTAGTAAAACTGTTATATAAATATATATATATATGACTAATTCCTATATATAAATCAGTTATGGATATAAATTGATTATAATCTAACCTGATATTATATTGAGTAAACTTATTTGTCATATAAGTAACAATGGCTCATGTATCACTGAACCAATCATATTTTAGGATCTCACATAATATAACACAAACAAAAAATTCAAAGCAATATTCGTTTTAGCTTATTACTCAAAATCTGCATAGGAAACCACCTTACATGCTCTAACAAAAAGTTTTTTTTGAGCGATTTTACTATATACCCAAACCCTAACCCTAAACTTACAAAAACTAAACTTTATTAATACCAAGATATTATACCTGTGATACTATCATGTGCGCGATCTTTAACTTTTTCAATTATATATATTAATTATAATTACAATCAATAGAAATTAGCAGGAGTGATTATCATCGATATTAATCTTTTTGGTTAGTAATTAATATATATTAGCCTACAAATTTTGCTAATGAAATTATTAGAAATAAATTTTTTGCAAAAGAACTTAATAATTATACAACTATTCTATGTAAAGTATATACTACTTGCTTTACTTGTTACAGGTTATAGTAGATCACAGATTTCTGAAAATATCAAAAATTATTTTATAAAATATTTGGATTAAAATTAGATAAAAAAAAAAAGATATATAAGCCAACAGATACTGTAGGTAAAAAAATTATCTATTGAAACTTTTTATATATTATTAGAAAAATAATATATTAATAATCTGTGATAATATTTAAAAGTTTTTTTTCCTTTGACAGTCTTGCCGGTGTCACTTTTCTTGGTAAGTTTATGATGACCGTAGTTATTATTTTTATTCCTACTAAATGTAATCTGACTTCTCCCAACTAGCTTTTACACTGCCCAGAAGCAACCTGTCGCACTGATCACCATAGTGGCCAGAAACCTTCACAGCCAATTTTTGGGCTGCTTGTACTATGAGTTCATGTAGTATCTTGTAATATCCAGACTTAGGGCTCATATTATGTCTCATGACTTCAGTTATTCCAAATCAGGGTTCTGGCACAGCTTTCGTCGCCATAGCCTTGATTGCAGATCACTGCCCATTCTAAGAATTAAGTCTGTTGATTGAAATCCCATGTCCCTGTATCCCACGGTGTTTCAGTTCCCTAATTTAGCCTAGCCCAGCTAGCTTTTTTACAAATCGCCACTACTTAGATTTGAACTGGCAACCTTGCAATTTGCAGTCTTGGAGCATAACCGCTATGCTATTGGACCCAAGGTCTAATAATATTTAAATTATTAATTATAACTTAATTAATTAAAGTAATTTTCTGGTGATTATAAGATTGGACTTAAAATTTTATTTTTTTTGCATTATGATACAAAAAAATTTTTTTTTTTTTGGGTTTTATAATTTATTGCACCTGCAATACATTGCACCCCTTCTATTAATTAAAAATTTTGCCTATGAAACCACCTTTGGAGTTCTAATAAAAAATACTCCTCGTGAAATTTTGGCATAAACTATACCCCTGCTTCATTCCAGGCCTTAACCCTAACCTAATATTAATTAAATTTTATTTTTTGCTTCGATTTAAATTTCTTTTGTTTGTTACACAAAATCGATGATCCATATAGTTATAATAAGGGGTGCAATATATTGCACCGTGCAATAAATTATAAATTCCTTTTTTTTATTTAATTTATTTGAAACTTGAATGATGAGTAAAAAAACATACTTGAACAATTTGAACTTGGTGTGATGAATGAAACAACTATACCTGAACAATTGTTAATACAAACGCATCTACTTCAAGTTCGATGTCTCAAGTTGAACTTAATCTAACATGCTCAAGGAGATAAAAACTCAACCTCCAAAGCAATTGAAAAAGGACCACTTCCGAATGAGCTTACTGAAACTGGCAACAAATGACATTACAAGCATTATCAGGTTTTTTATTCAATGGATACAAGTTTCTAAAATTAAGTCACATTTCAAACATAATCCTCCTGAAAGGTGTAATGAACTAAATGTGCTATAAAGGCAAATTTTGAACTATATAGTGCTTAAATTATTATACAAATAAACCAATATTTCTTTAAATGGATTATTACAGACCAGCAATAATGATTTTCAACTGCTTATTATTAAATTAACGCCACACTATTCTTTTCCATCAAGACAGTTTGTTGTGAAAAGTATTTTAAGATTATATCATGAAAAACAACATGACCTTTGAATCCTGTGTTATTTATTGTGTGGGTCAATAAATTAAATAAATAATATACAGTTGCAATGAATAATGTCTATCATGAAAAACAATATGACCTTTGAATCTGGTGTTATTGATTGTGTGGGTCAATAAATTAAATAAATAATATATAGTTGCAATGAATAATATTATAATATTTTTTTTATGTACTTACAATTCATTTATTTAATTAATAGAAAGCATGCTTCGGATTGGATTAGGGTTTAGTCGACTACTATGTATAGTTGACTAATCAATCGATTAAACATAGTAGCTCACTATAAAAATTTTTGTAGACTAAACCGATTCCAATCCTTACTTCGGATCAGCGTGTTTGGCAAGCATAATCTTAGGATAACATCAATAATTAAAACCGAAACAAAGATACCGATAGATATGTTTAAAGGTCTAAAAAATCCTGTTACAAAACTTAATCGCAATTTACTTATAGAATATGCGATTGAGTCTAGAGTTAACACCTCTATCCGGATTTATATATCCGGATATATACTATGTCATGTGATATAACGTGACATAGTGTTTTTATATCCGGATTTAATTTAAATCCGGATATATACTATGGTACAGCTATTCTCATAAATTCTGGGACAACTGATAAACATTTGGCCGAAGTTAGTTCGTCCGAATTCGATAAGTTATTGATTTCGGGAAAAATAAGATTCAGTAACAAATAATATCAGATACGTAATTTAATAAGATCAGGTGATTAATATATATTACAATACAGCAATAAGACTAAATATCGACATGCATACTTGTCGCACTTGTAAGTCGTAAACTTTTAATTCCTATTCTTTGGCACGATCCATTTTCGCTCAAACGAAGCCTTACACATTTCTAATTATTTTTCGGCGAAAATTCATTTTTAAAAATTGTGTAAAATTTCAATTCCTATTCTTAGGCAAAATCCATTTTCGCTCAAACGAAGCCTTTATTCATTTTTAATCATTTTTCGGCGAAAATTCATTTTAAAAACTTGTGTAAAATTTCAATTCCTATTCTTTGGCAAGATCCATTTTCAATCAAACGAAGCCTTTATTCATTTCTAATAATTTTTCGACGAAATTTTGTTTTTAAAAAATTTTGTAAAATTTCAATTCCTATTCTTTGGCAAGATCCATTTTCATTCAAACGAAGCCTTAGTTCATTTCTAATTATTTTTCGACGAAATATTGGTTTTAAAAAATTGTGTAAATTTTCAATTCCTATTCTTTGACAAGATCCATGTTCGTTCAGCGAAGGCATTTATTCATTTCTAATTATTTTTCGTTCTTGTCGAAGAAAAATTAGGTTTAAAAAATTGTATAAAACTTCAATTCCTATTCAAACCAGTCGACAAATTCATGATCATATTTAACTTTTTTAATAGCGAGACCTGTTCGAGTAATATATTTGTTATAAAAGTCTAGTTTATATTCGATTCCTTTTTTACATTTCTTGTTAAGGTTTATTGGTTGACATGAACAGTTTTTCCATAAATTTTCGTACAAACCTAAGCACACCAAACATGTTGGACAAACATTCGAACTAAATTTAAAATTGTTGACATTGTTATGATATCGTAAAATGATCATTATGATACAAAAATAGCTTTTATTAATTATTTTATTATACTGATCATACCGAAATCAATAACTTATCGAATTCGGCCGAATTAATTTCGGCCAAATTTTTATCAGTTGTCCCAGAATTTATGAGAACAGCTGTAAACCCGGATAAAATCCGGATATCCGGATAGAGGTATTAACTCTAATTGAGTCAGTTTTCATGAACTACCGTGATTTCTACAATTTTTCTGTAAAAATTTTTTCACGAAACTTATTATCCCAATGACAGGTAGAATGCGTTAATGTTGAGTTAATTACATTGGAAATACAGTATAATATTTCTATCATAGTCATTGTAAATAATTCTATTACAAATCTTATTAGGTATTCAGCAGAACATAATATGTAACTATGGTTGAGTTGGTATGTATTGAATTATCATGGTTTCTACCAAATTTAAATGTTCTTTTGTCTGAATTCGGATGTTAAAAAGAGGTAATTAAGATGCTGTAGTCTAACTTTATTGAAGAGTGAAAAAACAGCTTTTTTATACTTTTAATTACAAAAATTCATGGTTTTAACTATCATATTTATTATTATATTTATTTAAGACCATTTCTATATTCTATGTCTGTACCTTTTATTAATCTTAAATTTCAGGCTCGAGTGTTTCAACATTTTTTTGGATTTTTTCCGGATATTTGCTAAGCATTTGTCCATTATATACTATTATTGGTAACAATAAAATAATGAATATATAAATAGTGAGACATATCTATAGGAGCCTCAAGTATTATATTTTTTCAAGCAAAAGAACATTTTTGTTACTACCAACTACATTTTAAACACGATATCATATCAACATTTAGCTTTGATTTTCTCAACAACTATCAAATCAAATTTATGTAATTAACTATAAATTGTGACAATAACGTATTATAAGAGTCCAATTCTTTCAAAATTTCCTATTATTATTTAAACTAATGATACTCTACAAGAAATTATATTAAACAGTAAAGATTAAAGTTTACTTAAAAGCTTTAATTCTAATATCTTTAATATGACTATAGTAATTGTTGAAATTATAAACTATTAGCTTTTAATAAAAATATTCCCATAACATTTGAAATAATATCAACAAGATCAATAAATGATGTTCTTTATTTATATTTTCAGCATTTCCACTTACGCTTTTATCAAAATTAGTTGCATTTGTAGAAGTTTTATCAGGGGAAAATGATACGTACGCCTTTTGACTATTATTAAATGGATTCTTTAAATATAGGCACCATTCTTTATCAGTTTGATTTTGCAAAGGCAACCCCATAAATGGAGAGTCGCATTGAGTAACTGCAACTAAATATGTATCACAATAGAAAATATTATTGTAAATTTGAACATTATCAATTGCTGCAAAAGTAATTGGAATTTTTGAACTTGAAAACAATGAAAATAATGTAAATCCGATTCCCTGAATACGTTCAATAGAAGAATTTCCTTCATGATAATTGCCAAATCCCGGTGTTATAGGGGTCAAATCATCAGTAATCTTAATGCTAAAACCTATAATACGTTATTATTATTATTATTATTATTTTTAGACATTAAAAAAAATTTTAGACTTAAAAAATAATAATACATACTTTGATTTGCAGCAGCAGCTATATCAGTAGTGCAATTCCACCATGCCCCACCATATGGTGGAAGAATAACAACTCCCGATTGTGCGGTAGTGCTTTTAGTAAAAATCTTTAATAAAGAAGTGTAAGCATATGAAATTGGATGTTTTAATGAATACGTTAAATTAAAGATCCGAAAATTTCATGAATAGGTGTTTTTTAGCATAATAAAAAACTTCAAAGAACCTATTTATGTAATTATGATGTTTTAATATACTATTGTAGATAATATGAAAATATTCTCGTAGTAATGTAATGTCCAGCATTATTTAAACCCATAATCTTATAATTAAAAGATTAATTTACCTGAAAAACCAAAATTATAAATATAAAAATGTTCATATTTATTAAAGTGAAACTTTATTAAGCTTTAAATTAAATGAATTAAACGATTCTTGATTTTTTACAACAATTTTTATATGTATTTATGTAATTTTGTAATAAAATAGTTAAACGAATGTATTCACTGCATAATTTGTCGCACAAATTATGTTACATTTTTATATTATCTGTACTGCATATGCGTTCATAAGCATCAAAAAAATATTACCGTTTCTACTAACTTTTACTAATTCCATAACTTAGATATTGTAATATGTGTATATAACTAACATGCAGTGATGTGACTCTTATGTTTCAGTAAGGGAGTTTAGGTTAATAATAATTGAATGGCTATTTGAAAAATCTTTTTAACACGAAAAAATTATGCTGCGCTCTCTTTAATTCTAATTAGCAAAAAAGAAAAAAAAAAAAGTTGGTTAATAAAAATAAATTTCTGTATAATATTATATAGTTATTGGATGCGATGAAGCAGTCAACAACGAGAACTATTTGTAAAATAATTCGTTATCTGGCTGTGTAGCCTACAATAACGGTATTATCCGGGTGGTTTACAATTGTGTTGACTGCTAAATAACTTTTTTATTTGGCGGACGAAGTAATCATATGATTTTATATTTACCATTTTTTTTTTATATTATATTATTTCCCTAGTTTGCATTATCGTACTACTTTACACATAAATATGTATGCATGTGTCGTACGAATGAAATAAAGATATTTCTAATTAAAATAAACAACGAATTATTTGCAATAATTCGATTTTCTATATACAATGTTCTGAGTTACATACGTACTGTACGTATTTCAAATATTATATATTATGAATTGTTTATATATTTGGATTCGGGAAAATCTAATGCATGCCTAATTTTAATAATTATCTTAAATACACTCTGTAAAAACACCTTTAATTCGGCCCAAAACATAAATATAATGCTAATTCTTAATTCTCAATTCTTTACTATTTGAATTTTTAAGTTGTGATATTATTTCAATGAAGGTTTTTCAATTTGTTCTCTTCTCTTTTTTGCTACCAAGCTATCTGTTTTTCCTTGTAACTTGTCTAAATGTTCCTATTCCACGAAATGGGCAAACTAGTGCATTAGTCGGTACTAAGCTTTATTTTTTTGGTGGCGCTTCAAAGACTACAGGTGGTACTTATATTGCCATAAATGATGTATGGTATCTAGACTTATCAAATTCGAGTTTATTTGATACTGCTATCCCTACATGGTATAAAGATGTTGAAATGCCTGTAGGAATTTACGACGCATCTTGTGTAAGCTCCATTAATAATTCTGACATTTTTATATTTGGTGGAAAGCAGTTTCTCCCAAATTCATGGACTATTTCCTTTAATTCATCTATATATAGATTTGATCCTAATAATAATTTTTTATGGTCAATACCAAATATTACTAATTTTAATAATACTTTTAAAACACGCAATTTAATACAAGCAGTTATTGATAAAGCAAGAGTTTTTATTTTTGGTGGAGAAAGTTATAAAACCAATAGTAGTGATAATTCTTCAAGAATTTATTATAATGATATGAATATACTCGATATTACTAATATGTCTTGGTCAACTCTGGTTATACCTCAATCATCTCCATATTATGCGTATACCGCTACACTATTACCAACTGGCCTTATAGTTTACATTGGTGGATTGGATTATTTATCAGGCGTATCTCCTGTTAATATGAGTGAGGCATGCTTATATGTTATTATTCTTGATCTTTTATTCTTGATTAATTTTAACAATTTGGTTAAATTAAATACAGATTCGAACCTTTAATACAACTTCATTTATCTGGTCTAATATAGTATGTATATAATGAATTAATTCTATAATTAACATTTAATTCTAATTTTATAAATTTTATACCTTATTTTAATTTAGTCGGCTAATGGTAGTTCTATTGAGTCTCGTTGGGGTCATTCAGCCGTTTTAGGTAAATATACTTAATATAATATAATTTAAATAAATTATCATTTCATTACTATTATTTTTTAATTAGGACAAAATGGCGACATTATTATTTATGGTGGATCGAAATATAATTTAAGCCAAGACATACAAGCACACCCTAATCTTGTTGTATTAAACACAAATTCCTGGACGTGGTCAATACCAGTTATTCCTCCAATAAATACTCCACAACCGCTCTCATTCCATTCCGCTGCATTGTATAAAAATTATATGATTGTCGCATTTGGTAAGTTTTTGTTATTATGCTTCGTTTGCACTCCGATTGCTAAAATTTATTTAACAATTATATATACAAATAGGAACGATAATATCGACAGGATATTTATTTAATAAAGACATTTATGTTCTTGATACTCAAAAATATGTCTGGATTGCCGTAAATAATACTGCGACTACTACCAAAGGTTCTTCATCAAGTCAAAAAACTCAAACAAGTAAAGCACAAGAAACTTCAAATTCTTCATCTAATAATGGACCATTGATTGGAATTGGTGTTGTGAGTGGAATTGTATTAATTGGAATAGGATTTTTTGTTATATTTTTATTATTCAAAAGACGACATAGAAGTTACAACTAATAGCGAATTTTATATTTGACACACTCTATTTTTACTGAGCATAGAATTTTATAAATTTTTTTTTTATATCATGAAATATGATTTAATAGCTGTCCTAAATATTGCATAAAAAAAAATTGCAATTCGAAATTTAATTAATACTTGTCCTAAATATTGCATATATTGCATAAAAAAAATGCAGAATTAATTAATAACTTTCCTAAATATTACATAAAAAAAAAAAATGCAATTCAAAATTCAATTAAAAAAATTTTATTTAAAGACAATTATTCTATTATTTATTTCCTGGGGAGTAGAAATTATAACAGTGTTTACCATCCATGTGCTATTTTAATTTCCCACAGGAAATAAATAAATAAATAATCCCCAGGAGGTGTCACTAGATGCTAATCGGACTTACCATACCATTATTTTTACAAGTGTTCCGTATTTATATTCGTATTGTGCCTTACTAACTTTTGGGTTTCGCATTATTTTTTTTTTTATTTGCATCATTTTTATTGTTTTTATCTTTTTATCGCCTTTGCTTTTTACTTCTACGTTTAACTTTTTTCAAACTCTTACTTTCACTTTGCTCATATCGTGCCTTTTTTTAGCTTCATTTTATTGTGCCTATTAACTTTGGCTTTTAAAGTTCTTTAGATAAAACGTGAAAAATACAAAAAAGAAAATGATTCAAATAAAAATTAAGAGTTAAAAATAGAGTTTCCCGATGATAATTATTATAAATATGGTTAATGAGTGACACTTAGTGCGACAGGGGATTATTCTTTTAATATTTAATATAACCATAATTAAGCACATTATTTATAAATAAAAAAAAAATGAATTTACATATCAGTATCCAAATTTGAAAATAATTATGAATGAGTGCCTAACTTAAAAATATTTATTTATAAAAGCCTAATTTTTGAAAATATTACAAATAAGGGGGCTCAAATAATTTTGCATCGTATGTAATGATGCCTGACGCATGACGCAACCTGCGTCATTGAGCATGACGAAACCATTTCGTCAGGCAACTTCAAATTGACGAATTGACGAATGACGAAACCCATGACGCAAAACACATGACGCATGAACCCATGAAGCATGACGAAACCAATAATAAATAGCAATACCCATGATGATTTTGATGAAGCATAAGACTATTATTCATTTCTTTCATAATAGAAATAAATTTATCCATGTAAAGTTAATTTTTTGTTCATTATTATATCTTCCAGTTTAATGATTTGCAACAATCACCCAGATATATCCGATAGGCGTTCTACGAATTGCAGCGTCATAGTATTTTTATTATTATGTATTTCTTATTTTGGCATAGTTTGTGGCATAGTTGGGTGATTTTAACCCTCAACGAGGGTTATAGACTCTCGGCGAGTGTATGAACTTCTCAGCGAGTGAATTAAACACCTAGCGAGTGATTAAAACCTCAGTACGAATTAAAGATATTTGAGGGTATGGTTTTAGTCAGCAAATGAAATAACAGATGTTCATAGCATTAGTGTTATTATTGATGGTTCAAAAAATCATGTGTTCGGACAATCGATCCTACGCGAATTTTACAGGAAGGCCACCAAAATTCCGGTCGTATGCGTCAGATCTTGGACGGCTTTCACCTTAGCTGTTAGCAGGTTCTACAGCAAATTACTTAATGAATAGATATGATTTCATTAGTAAAATTTTTTATGATCTTGGGGCAAAATCGACAATTCCGATCCAGCAGACCATGATTCCGATGCACTCCGACATATCCCGACCCGGAATTTGGTGACCCCCTGTATGAGTTGATCCTACGCTCTGCTGTTGCTAGTGAAATGCTAGCAATAAAAAATAATCTGTTTAGATTCAATGTAAAAGCTTCTTCAAATTGACAAGGGTTTCATCAAGAGCTTCATCATCTTAGGTAGCGCTCCCGCAAAAAATTGATCACTCTGTAATTCCGTAATTTTGAATAAAAATACGTGTAAAGTTAAGGCTAAGAAAACCGCGTTATAATTAGGGTTAGGGTTAGAAAAATATAGTGGCCATTGTGACTATTAGTAAAATTTCACGAGAACCATTTTTAATTAGGACGCAATAGATGGTTTCCTAATAAACATTTAAAGCTATCTGTTTTTTGTAAAAAATTTTTACGTTACATCTGATCTTAACAGGCTGTGAACAATTTTTTGTGTTGGAGAGCTAGGGCGTTAGTTTCATCAATAGTCAGGGGTTGTGTCAGGAGTTTCGTCAATCGTCAAGGGTTTAGTCAATCGTAAAGGGTTTCGTCAATCGTCAAGGGTTTCGTCAAGCGTCAAGGGTTTCGTCAATCGTCAAGGGTTTCGTCAGACGCAAATGTGACGAAACCTTTCGTCATCGCGAAAATAATTGCATCAGGCATCATTAATCGTATGGTCAGTGCATCTCAAGTCGATCATGATTTAACTACTTGTACGTACATACGCAAGTACGTACGTAACTCAAATTTTCGTCGTTATTACATATTAATAAATGTAAAATAGTAATCATATCTTCAAATATATACAATGCACTTATCTATTAGTAAATTTCTTTTGTCTCGTTTTCTAACAATTTACTTATAAAATCATCTTCGATTGTAAATATTATCGTTATGCCAAACACAATACAAATTGGGATAAAATGGAAAGAGTTCCCTCATCAGAAGACCAAATACTTGCGGAAAATGTGATGGAAAAGGCCATAATATACTGTATTTATGAACTTGTAATCGAAGATGCAGGCAGAAGGAAATTTAATTTACTGTGCTTAATGGAAAATTGCATTCATATAAATGCTACCTTTATACTATACAACTAAAAACTGATTGAAATGTTTCGTTAATTCAACGTAAGATCTTTTTTTTTTTTAAATGAATTAGTATAATTATTATTCTCTTTACATATTTCTTTAAAAAAAAAAAAAAAAACAAAAAAAATTAAATAAATAGCATAAATGTTTATTACGAATAAAAATTGATAGTTTCTTTAACCACAATTTCATATGAAGCGAGAGAATGTTGCAATATTATGGCGTGATTACATTAGGGCCCGTATTTATAATAGTTTCAAAATTAGGCCTTTATAAATAAATATTTTTAAGTTGAGCCCTCATTCATAATTATTTTCAAATTGGTATCCCAATGTGTAAATTCCCCGAAAAAAAGACCGAAAATTCTGTCAAGTAGATCTCAGGTTGACCTGTTTCAGAGTATTTTGTTCCATACACTAGCGTACAAATGAAATTTCTTTAATTTAAAATTGCAAATAAAAATTTAAGTATATTATAGTTTATCGCCGTAGCGATATGTCGTTAGTCTGATAGTCCTATACGCGGAGTTTCAAACTGTGCTCACAAATCATTGATCTCAATGACTTGTAAGTACAATTTAAAAATTGGATATCGGTAATAAAAAATTAGTGTTTAGCAAAAGTTAAAAAGAATCGTATAATTATAAATGGTTATTTAAATGATTGAACAGCGTTTATTAAAGTTTTAGTCTAACTATAAATATTTGTTTAATAGAATAATTAGAATAATGTTTATTAAAGATTTCGTCCAATTATAATTATATAAATAATAGACAAATTTATTATGCTAAAATAAATATATAAGATTAATTAATTAATAAAAAAAAAAGGTTATTACTAAAAAATTCAATTTCAAATACCATATAAAATTACCTTTTTAATTTATATTTTTTTTATAAGTTTCTTTCAAATACTGTACATCAACAACATATTCTGTTAAAAATAGTTGCAATGAATCAAGCCTTCTTTTTAATTCATGTTTTTTCAAATTATTAGTAGTCTTTGAATAATTAACTAATGGAATGATTTCAAATTTATTTCTTAGTTTTGTTTGTACTGAATTATTTATTTTAAATCCGTATTTTTGAATCAATCCCCATGGTTTAATAGTAAATGTACCTAAAATAGAAATTGTATATTAATTATAATAATTATTAAAGTTATTAAGGTATAGAAAGTATATTAATATAATCTAAAACTTGCCAAAAAGCACTGCATAAATGGTCGCTGCAAATCCCCACGCACCTCCAATTAAGCCAAGTGAATTTATAACCTAAAATTTAATTATATTTACAATTTGTTATGTAATTTTAAGTTTGTTAGATAAATTTTTACAGTGATACTTACAGTCTTAATCCTTTTAAGAAAATAATGATAAAGTGTGAATTAAAAAAGAAGTAAACTATTTATGAAATTTAAACCTAATTCAACATATAAAATATCAAAACCTTTTATCAGTTTCGACTTGAACAATAAATGATTGTACGTCGATTTCTATTTTCGTAAGTAATGCTAACGCTGGAAATTCAGAAGAATCATTTGAAAGAGGAAATGTTTCTTGTAATATTATAAAAAAAAAAAAAATAACATCGTTAGTTTAAATATAACTTAATTTTTATAAAAGTAATTGAATAAGAATTATATACCCAATTTCGACGTTAAATACGGCAAACTTTCAAGTTTAGATGAAAATCCTATAAAATTTTCCCAATTCGGAAGCATAAGTTCTTTTCTATTTCTTTTTATTTTAGTTTTATATGACTATTAATAAAAAAAAAAGATAAATAAATAAATGAATGAGTCATGGGTCATGTTATATCAATTCACATATCAAGCTGAGTTGACCCATTTTGAGGTGAATAAACTGATAGATTGAGTCAGACATAAACTTGGTTTATTCAACTTGCTCAGAATCAAATCCATTATTATTTTTAAGACTAGACAAATTTTAAAATATTTACATAGAATGCTGCAAGGATATGCAGATTTAATTTATCAAGCGTTTTAGAAAGTTGGGAATATGATGGAAGCTGATTTGATAAAAGCGTGTAGTTTGTTTTAGCATAATCTATTTAAATAAAGACAATATGTTATATATTGTTAAAACATATATTATTGTTTTCAATCAAGAATAAAAAAAAGTTTTTCTCAAAATAGTTTAATGCTATAATAAATCTTAACTATGATTATTACACGGTGCAGGAATAGAAGTTTCTTCTGCTAAAGAATTTTGAATGATAGGATTATCATTATAAATGCCCCAAATTATTAACCAAGTATATCCAAGTAAAGCGATTAAAAGTAATGTTAACACGAAATTTTTTAATACAAATAATGATATTGGTTCGGTCTTGCGATATTTTTGAAATAGTTTTTCAATGATCATTTTTACATACAAGTTATGTTCAAATAATACTGTATTTGATTTTTCTTTATTAAAAAAACTATATATTTATAAAAGAAATGTTTTATTATTGGAAAAAAAATTGTTTTTTATATACAGTACATGTATAACGTAAATTAATGAAATATGAGTACAAGCCTCAACAAAAATTTGCGTCTGTTTTTATTATCCAAATATGAAAAATACGATCGAATTAATTTTTTTGTTAGGTCGTACACAGGAATTACAGAGAAATCATTTTCATATTACGTATTGTTACATGAATATAATTGATATTCAAATAAAGATAAAGTATACATTATTGGCCAATAATGGTATGATTCGTAGGAAGTTATCGGCTGAGTTTTAATTTGAATAAACATGTTTACATCGTAATACATGAAAAAAATATGATCATATGAGTTTGTCAGATAAAAATTAATAAAACTTGTGTTTCTTAATACAAATCACAATTATTATCTAATATATTGTATATAACATTATCAAATTACTATTAATCTTAACCAAAAATTAAATATTGTGGGAAAGAATGTAAGAACTTAATTTATATCAGACTTTTTGTTCTAAATTGTCTTAATAACGCTATTTGTAATCATCCTGGTTTGATAATATATATATTTGATTTACTGCAATTCAGAGCTCGTTTGTTGAGTTACAGCACATAATACAATTCTGTATACAGTGCTGCTATGGTATGACTATACCAACAATAAAATATATACACACTTTATAACATGCCGCAATTTAAAACCGAAAAGTTACATGTATACCGTATCACTAGCACATATGAACGTACGTACGTACGTTCAGTGCATGTGTAGTACATATGTACGCCTGTGTGCACTAAAATTGCAAGAAATTATTATGTGTTACTTGTTTTTTTTTTTTTGTATAAAATTGTTCGTAACACGATATTTTTCAAATTAAAGTCATATATATGAATTTAATACTATGTATTTTATGAACCATTAATTGTAACTTCTTAAATTTTAGGCAAAATGATTTTGGGTGAAATTTACCAGAGATATCGAAAGACTGAACCTTTAACAATTCATATCATGAGAATTATTACCATGATATTTTGTTTGATCTGTATATTAATTTTCACTATTAGTATGATTTACTATATTATAAATGATGAACCCGTCATTAATTATTCTTACATTTATAAAGAAGATTTGCCGGTTCCAAGTAAAAAAAGAAAAATTACTTATTTATATTTGATTTACAACAATTTTATTTGTTTTCTAAAACTATTTCAATTAGATATACGATTCTTTTCTGAAAATATGTTTGTTATGAGTTGCGACTTTATATCTTCAGGTAAGATATAAAATATTTAATCTTACAATAAAGTATTGTGTAGATTTTACGTCAACCTAGATATCAAATTTAGAGATAAATCTTTTAACCCTCAAAAATGTTTAGAGATTCAAAATTCTAGCTCTATTTACGATAGTAACTGCAATAAATATATCACTGCTCCATTAGAAAAAGATGGTCCTTATTACAATGGATATTTCTCAATTCCATTTGAAAATAATTATAAATTAGTTTTATCAGATAACACAAAGCATGGAAAGCGCGATGAACAAAGTATTAGTTTTCAATTGCAATATTTGGATGTAAATGTGGATCGAAATACCAGTTCAAGTTTTTTTATTCAATTTTCTGATTCAGGTATGTTTAAAAATGGCATTATTTTTTAATAATACATGCTAAGCCTTATAATTACTGTATATTATGCAGAAATCGTTGATTCGGAAATGAATATTTCTCCGATATTTTTACAATCAATTGCACAGGCGAATACTTATACAATTCTCACATTTCAAGTAAGCATATTCAATGAGATATAAAAACAATTTTTTTTATTTGTTTTTAAATTACTATTAATTTTTTTTTTTTAAAAGAGTATTGACATTTATTTGAGGCGAAGAATCAGAAAATTTATTATCCCGAACTGGAAGGCCACTATGGGATTTCAACCTGACTATATTATCAAACCTTACCTAACATCAAGAAAAGGTATTTTCATTTCAACATTAATCTTAATAGTTAAAAAAAAAAGCTGTAAATTAGTAAGACTATTAAATTATCTAAAAAAATAAATTCATATATCAATAAAAGTTTTATTTGTGAAGTGAAATGTACCAAACTCATATTATTGATATTAATTATTTATATTATCTAGAGGTGACACAACAATTAACAGAATTTCGAGATGATATATTTACAGCTATATTCGTCTCACTGGATTTTGATACAACTACTGTAGAAACAGAACAAAGGTAATCTTTGACCAAACATTTACTTAAATTTGTTATATTTTTATTGCTGTATTCATTGAAATTAAAATAATTTTAAATCAGGTCACATACAGTAAGTATCATGATTATTAAGTTTATAAATATATACATAAATTAATTTATAATTATAATTTTCATATAGATTTTGAGTTCTCTGGGCTTAATTGGAGGCGCATGGTCACTTGCTGTTTGTGTTTACAAATTACTATTTGGTATGTTTTTCATTATTAGTCAATTGCAGTTACTTAATAAGTTTAGTAAATAGATAAAATATAGAGGTTTAAAGTTGATGAAATTTGAAACTGGTTTCAACTTTTATCAATAAAATCTCAATAGATAAAACCGTTAAATCTATCATAAATGTCAAAGTTTAAAAAATAAATTTTGACAAACAAAAATTAATTTATAATAAAATGTAATAATGGTTTGAATTTTCTTTTAAAAAATAGGCGATGACGCAATTCGGCCTTTTGGATTAATTCAAAAATATGGCTACTTTAATCAACGAACTCAAAAAAAATTATCTAAATTCTTATCAACACTTCCTTTAGTTCAAATTTTAGATTCGTCAAAAAATATTGTTGATGACGATGATGAAAGTAGAGTTGATCAATTAGAAAAACAAATTAACGATTTAGAATTATTTTTAAGAGATTATGTGGTCGATGCGCAACAACTAGATAAGGCTCATATAAATAATGAACGTGACAAAAATAAATAAATACTAAATTTGACATTACAATTACTTATTATTATCATGATATGGTGCTAGTAGCCTATACTCGCCACAAATACTTTTTTTATGTAGTTAAAATTTTTATATACAGCTTAATATAATATAGGTAATATTAGTATCTTTAATATATTACATATTAATATACAGAAATTCAGCTTATTGCGACAAAAAACATTAAGAATCAGGATAATAAATGGCTTGATCTATCAAAAACATTGCCACCATGCAAATTAAAATGCGAATTATAAATAAGTGCTCAAAATTGAAAAAATTACAGATAAGGGCCCAAAATGAAAATTACCGATAGAGTCCAGATATTTGAAAATTATTACAAATAAGGGCACAAAATAATTCTGCGCTAAAGACCTATGATTTAGGTTCCATGGTTCAATGATTCGAATGTTACTCATAATATAATTTATAGTTAATTATGGTTAATTAAGCACGTAAACAAATGTAATGATAATAATCGATTAATAAATTGAATATAAATTCAAATGTGCAATGAAAAGCATACCTTTGGTCATTCGATCCATAAACATAAATCCATTTATTATTTGCACTGTAGAATTGTTTCTTAATCTAACTAAAATCCAACATGATATCAGATGCAATATTACTTTTACTAATAGAAAAATGTTCGTTCGGCCTAGGTCTTGGACACTTATTCCGTCGAATATTCTTCGCCTTACAAGTTTAAAACTAATAAACTAAACAAGTTACTTGTTGTTTGTCCCACGAATGAAGATAGTTAAAATGCCTTTCAGTTAACAAGTGCAAATATGGTTGCATTCATATACTGTAGTAAAATCGATTCCGCATGATCTAATTTGCCCAATTTCTATGGAGCATTTAAAGCACGTAGTAAACATTCTAATCAATTGTGTGCCAGTTTGATATAGCGTTGATTTTTTTAAAAATGTCTATTTAATCACGAGATGCAATTACTGTTGTGTTTAGATCGGCTTTGTAAGGTCTTGGTACTTATTTTTAATAATTTTCAAATATCTGACCTCTATCGGTAAATTATTTTCATTTTGGGCCTTTAAATATTTTCAGTTGGGCTCTTATCTTTAATTATTTCGATTTTGGGCCCTTATCTGTAATTTCATCAAAAATTAAATAAACTAAAAACTAAAGCATTTAATCAATAAATAGTTTGTTCGCTAATCCAAATCTCATTTTTCATTGGTTATTCACTGACCAGTTAGTAGTGTTACAACTGTACAAATCGAAAATCGATTAGTTAATCGATTTAACAACTAATCGATTGATTAATCGATTAACTGATTAATTGATTCGATTAATTGACTAATCGACTAGTTGTCTTATACGGGTATTATGCTTTGATCTTGCAATTAGTAGCTATACAATATATTCGAGCCATTTTGATATACCAATAATCGATTGGTAAATTAATAAATTAATCGACTAATAGATCAATCGATTAGTTGACTATAATCGATTGGTCAATTAATCAATTAATTGACTAATAAATAAATCGATTAGTTGACTGTAATCGATTTTTAATCGATTTTTAAAAAGAATTTTTCGCTGACTAATTGATTGCATTTTTTAGTTCGATTTGCAACACTATCGGTTAGTAGTCATCGAACAATTGCGAAGAATTGTATTTTTTAAAATAATTACGGTTTATTAAAATTTTTTTAATATTATTTTTACACTTTTTAATACCAACTTTGGCAATTACAGTACTCTTTGAACTCTTAATAAAATATAATAATAAATATTACGCGATAACAATCATACCATATTACTGTAAATAAATATTTATCGAATTTTGAAGTATCTATTATGGTTGTAAAGTTATTAATTAAATAAAAAAACTTATTTTTAGACCATTTATATTTTATATCTTCAGTTAGAGCAGGACAAAAAGTCATAATATGGTCACCTTTTTTATAAAACCGATGCTCATTATAGTAAGTCTTTGAAGATGATTATATTTGACTGAACTTCGAAATTTCGTTAGTAGAAAGTTTGTGTACTCAATGAAATATCAAAAAAAGAAATAAGAAATTTTTATTTGAACAACCAGCACATTATTTATTTATTTATTCATTTATTTCTATTTTATTTGAATTAAATTGAACCGTTTGTATGCTTAATGAAATATAATATAAAGAAGTTTCACTTGAGTAACCAGTAGCATATCCTTTATTGTTTATTTTATTTTATTTTAAATTTTTTTTTTTTGAATTACATTGCAACATTTGAATGTTAATAAAGTACTGAATAAAGAAATTTTTACTTGACCAACTGGTACGCACATATTGAGAAACAGTTAAGCACATTTTTTTTATTTATTTTAAAAGTTCATTTAATTCATTTAATTCTGTGGAATTTTGCTTCCCTTTGTAACTATATAACCGAAAAGATTCTTTTAACGATAAGTTTTGAAACGTGTTAATTATTTTATTTATTTTTAATTTAATTTATTTTTTTTATTTATTTCTTTATTTTTTTATTAATTTTAGTTAAATTTATTTTTTTTTTGCCCTTGTGGCGGTGCAAAGGGTGGCGTGATCTATTTTATCCAATTGTAGATGGTATTTCATGCATCCAATTAGAACATGAAGGGAAATTAGGGCTCCTCTAAATAAGTACAATGAAGGGCTTCAGAAAATGACATAAAGTTGATACATTACTCATTTGAAAATAAATACATAATTTATTTTTGTCAAAATTAGATTCCCGCACTTTATTATGAAACTTAAAACATATTTTATAGGAAAAATAATAGTCGAAAAAAGTTTAAAATATTTAAATGCGTTGCTATGCAACGCAAGATACAATAATACAATAATAAATTGTAAGATTTTATAATGCATATTTTTAAAATAAATTATTCAAATTCATAAATATTTACTAGTTATATATTTTTAAATTGTGATAATAATAGTAAAGAATCTAAGCTAAATATTTAAACTATTGGAATTTTATCTTCAATAATTAGTATGTGGTTTAATGAGCACCTTTTAATCTAAACATTCAGAATAAGATATTCATATTTATGAATGTTTACTATTTATAATTTTAGATCATGAGTGTAAAGAATAATCCATGTCTATTAATATTTACCATTTATAATTTAATTTTATTCGCAATAGTTTAGTACGTAAGGCCGTTCAAAGTTGATTAGTTGTTTAACGTCATCCCCCCTCCCGATGTTACCATCTAGGTTAGGAAAGCGACGGGCATGCATGTACAATTTAGCCCTGATGGTTAACAGATGGTCAATATACAATGGTCGTGTCACACTTTTATGGACAGCATACAGGGCCGGGAAGAAACTCAAGATTATTATGATATTTACATATTCATCATAAAAGGGCATTAGACAATTATTAAGGTTCAACGATTAATGAGAATTCTGAGAAGAATTCGAAGCATACAACTTCTACTCTAACATCAGGGGAACTAGCATTTATATACATGTGCAGAAGTCATTACAAGACATCAGATCTAATGATTTACCTGAAGACGATTATCCTCTCGTGAAACTTATCTACCCGAATGTGGATCCATCGGACTTAGAACTTATTATAGGAATTAATACTTGGATTAGAGATGCGATCCGTTATCTGTTTTCGGCCCAATTTAGGCCAAAAACAGATAATTGATCGCATCACTACTTAAAATCAATAACCACATCAGGAAACCTATACATCCAACTATCACTCCCAAACCAAAGCAAAACACCAAGGTCACAAATTGACTAAAACACCGATTTACTGTCCTTGCGGAATAATATGGGGTGTCTCGTATTAAAAGGTACCATTTTTACATTTTTTCGAAAAATGAGTTTTTGTTAGATTCATGTAAATTTTGGCATGATTGACATTTTTCAATTATAAATGAAAGTCGATTTGCATAATGAAAAATAGAGATAATGTAGAAGAAAAATTACACGAGACTGTCTAAGGCCAAGCTTATCACGAGATTACCCGATAGTCACGAGTTACTTTTAACCTATCAAAATCGTAAAATTTAAATCAAAACAAATGATTAAACTCAATTATCTCAAAATGAAGTATATGTAAAAATGGTCTCTTTTAATACGAGACACCCCATATACCCCATTAGCATAATACCCTTATTTCCACTTTTAGTAATATTGGTGTAAAATCTTGATATAAAGCACGGTATATGTAATAGATAGGTAAAGTACCTGAGTATTTTAATTCGAAAAAAAAACTGCTTGATTAAATATGAATCAACACCATTTTAAATGCTAGTAATAGTATTCAATATCAAATACACCCTTAGAACAGTATCCTCTTCTAATTAGAGATGACAAATCGTGCATTTTTAATTCTACTACGCAGGCTGCACAGCCTGCATAGCCTGCATCATTATGCAAGCTGACCAGAATTATTACAACTGCCTGAATTTTAAAAATCGTCCTACGTAGACTCTTAAAATGCCTGCACAGTATTCACTGCAGTGGTCCATCCCTACTTCCGATCCTAGTATCCTCCTAGTATGGCCCTGTAAAAAATTTTTTCCGATTATTTCTCCATATTTTTTGTGAAAACTCCGTGAATCTGCAACACGATCAACAAAAAACAGGACAGGTCGAATAATCTCCATTATTTAAGGTTATAAATTTTGTCAATATGGAATATAAAACACGGATCGACTTTTTTTAACTGGGTATGGCCTTACTTCGGTTCTAGGGGTACGCACTTAGAAATTCTAGTGGTGTGATCCGTTGATCAGCAATCCGGATAACTATTTTTGTGTAATCCGTATCATATTGCTGATCAACTACTCGAACTAACAGTTAAGTGTAGTCAACTACACGAAACTGCAGCTAACTACTCGAACTATAGATACTATAGTTAGCTGTAAAAACTATAGTTATTTAACTATAGTCAACTATTAAATCCATACGAATAAACTGTTGAAACTATTGAATTTAAGTTATGCGAATTGATACGTAACATCCATTCGATAGTAGGATCACAGAATATCAGTAACCGCCGGTCCGGTTCATGCGGAACACTAATTGAGAGCATACCCAAAACTTATACTTATAGGCTAAATTAATGGAAATAACTAATCAACTGTTAGATTAGTATAATTTTTTTTTTATTTGTATTATATATATAGAGTATATAAAATAGTAAAGCATAAAATGCATAGGCATTAAAAATTAGAGAAGACATGCGGAATTAAGACAGTACATATGATTTGCAAATAAAGATATTTTATTAAAATAAAAGATAAACCACCTATAACCCGTCACTACCTTACCATGTAAAAAGAATTGTGCCATCAATCATTCTAACCTAACCTTTATGAAGAAAACGCTTAGAAAGGCTAAATTGTACGTGTTTTATTAACTATACATACTATTGTGAATCAAGATTTGGCGTATTTTTCGTACGCCTGTCCGAATCTGCACTACATAATATCTTATACATAGAAAGGATCGTTTTATTTGTAAATAAAAGTCAAGCAAAAAATGAAAATGAGAAAAAAAAATAAAGAAAAAAATATCGTGAATGATGATTTATATTATATTGCATAGGTCACGTTAGTGACTGCGCCCTCGATTGTCGATTACGCTGTTAAATTTCTCGGTATGGATTCTCGAATTTTATAGTATAAATACAATCTCTCAAACGTTGTCCAAATAATTTCAGATAATATACTATAAATTCAAATATTCTCATAAACATAAACATGATAACTATAATTATTACTATAAATATATTTATGATAAGTTTAAATAGTGTTATAAATATGTTCTTGATAAGTTTAAATGTTCCCACGATAAATCTAAATATTCTCTTAGATGTCTTCACAATAAATGCAACTGTTCTCATCTTAAATCTTTCAATAAAGTCAACTGTTCTATTAAAATTTACTTTAAATGAGGATTCCTTATGAATAACTTGAAATACTTCATATTCTTCTATTTCAAAAACGTGTTTATTAATGATTCCTGTTTCATAAGAGAGTTGCTCACTTATACCAAGAGCAGATCTTTGTGAACTATTATTTTCTATCCATAAATCCTTAAACCCAAAACATGGTCCTCTGGCCGAACTCCAAACGATTGCTTCTTTTTGATAGGAGATACTGCTTAATCTGGGAATTGCTCCATTATTTAATGAAAATAATGAAAATATAAAACTTTTTGATGATTTTTTAAAGTCATAATCATTATTTTCATTATTTTCACCCCAATCTAACGGATTATATCCACCAATTATCTCATTTGAATTTCGGATCTTAATCGTAACAATGGTTGGTCCTTTAAAATCACAATTCATATGAAACTTATTAACACTAAAATTTTCACGGCTTGCTTGATAAATAAGTTTAAATTCGAAAGGAATGTCTTTAAAACGATATTGCATGCCTTGCTTCTTATCAATCCAACTTGCTATTAATGATGCATCTTTAGCATCGATGATTTTAGAATCAAAAGGATATGCTACCTCTCTTTTTGGCGAATCGTATTTAAGATAAATTGTTTCAGCAAGATTATCTGGTAAAATATTTTTATATTTAGTTGTAATTAGACGAATTTCATCAAGTGTAAGTTGAAAAAATCTAATATGAGGAATACAATTATGCAAAACTTTCTCAAGTTCTATGAAATCTGTTTGTGTCCATTTAGTTAAATCATCATCTAAAATAGATTCAGTATTTTCAATTCCCCATTTAACTAAATATTCCCAAATTTCAATCTCTTCTAATTTAAGTTTATCAGATTTCAAAATACTAATTAGGTCATCTTCTTCTATTTTTGAAAATTCATTTGATTCAAAAATAACTTTGGGATTTCCGCATACTACCTCTAATGCAGTTTGATATAAATTGGTAAAATTATTATGTTTACATATTGTAATAAAGTCTTTGGGAAATTTCCAAGCTGGTTCGGTTTCAAGTAAGCGTTTTTCAACTTTTTGTTTTATTTCATTTAATTGAAGTTCATCAGCTGCTATAAAAATATCGAGAAAGCTAACATTATTCTTATCTAAAAATGCTCCAGTATAAATATATCTATATTTTATAGACAATAAACATTTCAAGTTAGTCAATAAAAATTAATATAAACATATATACGGACGGACAAACATCATTAAAGGTGTACATCTCGTGAAATAAACTTAATACACATTTCACATATTTCACGTGGGATTCTATCGCATGAACTTGCTAAAAATTTCATTAAAATATTTTGATCGAATAAATGCTACAAGCGTGCTTTTCCGGCCCCGCGTTTTAGCTGTGGCTTAATTGCTGTGCCATAGCTGCGGTTTAGCCGCAGCTGTAGCACAGTAAACATTCATAAAGCCTTTGTACGTGTGAATTTTTTGCATAAACTAAGTTAATAAAGCTCTTTATATTCACACTCTAAAAATAACCCCAAGGCACCGAAATTTTATCCTAAATACCGCATAAAAAATGCACAGCAAAAAAATAATGAGGTCAATAAAGATGCCTGACGAATGACGAAACATTCGTCATTGACGAATGACGAAACCATTTCGTCAGGTGACTTCCAATTGACGAATTGACGATTGACGAAACCCCTGACGATTGACGAAATCTATGACGAATTGACGAAACCTATGACGAACGATTTATCAAGGTTTATCAATTATTAAAGGTTTGTCAAGGTTTCGTCAATTCGTCATATGTTTCGTCAATTCGTCATAGATTTCGTCAATTCGTCATAGATTTCGTCAATTCTTCATAGGTTTCGTCAGTCGTCGGGGTTTCGTCAATCGTCAAGGTTTCGTCATGACGAAACCATGACGAAACCATTTGTCATCGCAAACATTTCGTCGGGCATCTTTAGAGGCCAAATTACGTAAAATTCTACAAATGGAACTTCTAACACTCAATTACCTTTTATTAGCTAAAAAAAATTCAAAAATATAATTTTTCGGCCAGAATTAAGAATTTGAAGATCATCAGCCTACTTTACAGCTGTTTTCATAAATTCAAGGACAGCTGGTAAAAAATTGACCGACCGAATATTTTCTGAATGATAAGTTTTGATTCGTCAGAATATTTTCGGATTCGATAGGTTTTGATTCGGCAGTGCTTACGAAACCAAAACTAATCAAATCGGCAAATATGCGACCAATTAATTTTTATCAAATTACAACTGTAATTTAGACCGATGATATTCAAAATTCTTGATTTTGGCCGAGAATTAGAGTTTTTAGATACAAAAAGGAAATTTTTTATGTAATAGGATTACTCTATAATAAATTTGGCTCAAGAACATTTTTTAATTTAATGAGTATAGGCAGTTTCATTAGTAGAATTTTGCGTAATTTTAGCCTTGCTATTTTTTTGGCGTGCATTTTTTGTGCGGAATCTAGAATAAATTTTCGGGATGCTCTTGGGTTAGTTTTTATTTATGATTTAGTGTGTGACTATAAAGAGCATTTATTAATTTAGTTTATACAAAAAAAAATCACTACAAATGCTTGGTTGCGAAAGTTTACTGCGTCACAGTCGCGGTTGAGCCGCGGTTGTGGCGCAACAATTTAAGGCGCTACTTTAGTTTATAATCAATTGAACTGACATAATTTAAAATATATAAACTTACTTTATAAGAATTTCAAATACTGTTGGTGAAATATTTGGTTTATTGAAAATAATGGTTCCATTTTCTTTTTTTACCCATCGTGATGACAACGCAGTTTTAAAGTAAGTTGATCTTGTTGATAGGATAATGGAATGAGCCTTAAATTCTTTAATATTTGGTTCTTCACCAACTATAATTTTTGTATCATAATCTTGTGAGCTTTCAAGCAACTTTGAAAAATCTTTAATGAGAGATTCGTTATCCATATTTGATTGCGATAAAAATTATCGATGAAAACAAAAGTTTTTTCTTTTTATAATATTTCAAGCATATCTTCTGTTGTACATATTTAGATATATTGGGTTATCTTTTGACGGATTTCATATAAAGGCATACTCCGACTATTGTTTCTTTTTTTTTTTTGTGTTAGTACGCGTACAATAATGTTGAGTAACCTATAAAAATTTGGTTTTTTTTTCAGCCACAATTACATCATAACACACAAGACAAAGCAAGTAGGACAAATGATTTGCTATAATCCATTGATGAACTAAATTAATCTATACTAATGTTCTTCATGCATAAGAAATAAGACTTCAGAAAGTATCGTGAAAATTTCTAAAGGAGAATTATGTGGCAAAGTAATATATTACTTGCGACGATTCTGATTATGTGGCTCGTACTTTTGGAGTTGTTCTGGCTATTATTTTTATATGCCAGGAACGTAGTATAACTTTGTTGATTCTGATTGGATGCCACAATAGTATGATGATTTATCTAAGCTGGGATGCGCCTGCAGCAATCCGGTAACGCCATAAATCCCGAGCATGTGACAATGGGGGCTTTACTTATTTGTGTGGTAATACAAACTCCTAAAAGGCAATACCATTCAGTGAGCGTGAGATCGAATTTGATCGTTCCGGACATCACTTCCGAACAGGTGCAGAAGAACAAGCGAAAATACATCAAGACTAATGTTTAAATTGACCTTGGTGCACTAATTAAAAATGTTGGGGATGAAATTTTACATACAATGGGAAACAGTCTATAGCCATAGCTTCTAACGTTATCCTCCTAACCTTAAAGTTGTGCTTTTACGCACTTTATTTACAAAATTAAATTTCATTTTTGGGTTGTATTACCGGCACAAATAAGTAAATCAGCCGTTTTTACGTACGTATCACGAAAGTAGTACGAAGTATGTAGAGTATAGGAAACGAGTTTTTACGTTCGTTCACAAAATCTTGATGCTGATTGTGGCGTCATGATCCGCATTCATGTAAACTTATAAAATTTCATGTCGATTTTTGGCTTAACCAATTTTGGTCATTGTTCTTATGCATGTACCAGGAGAGGAGTATGAAATACGAAGTATATGGTTTACGGGCAAAAATAGTTGATGTCCGCAATTCTGGGCATCTGATTGGGTGAAAAATCCTTGTGATTTTTTGTAACACCCCGGACGATACTAAAAAGGGTTACCGAAAGAATCGCAGGTCTGATTGGTAAAAAAGAATTCTTAATCGTAATATTGATATCGCGATGAGGTGTATACCGGGAACGTAGTACAAAGTATGAGGTGTATGGTTTGGATGGTGTGTACAAATCTGTGTATCTGGTTGGATGGTTGGAACTTGTGGCTTTAGATTTCTATATTATTTCTATTGTGATTTCTTTGACCGGTCGTTGATTAAACGCAAAAGGCAAATAATACAACAAAATAAATTCTGTTAGTATCATTAGTAGTTCTCTTGTGTGCTGTACGGTAGTGCGATTCTCTGTATCTGATTGAAAAAAATGTTGCGTGAGACCGGCACTTTTGAGAGGTGCTTGGGATTGATGTCTAAAGAAACCAGTAGGTTGATCTGTTCTGGACCTGGCCGTGAGTACCATGTCTTTGATCGGTTCTTTTCAGCTATATGGTGTAATATGAATAACAAACTACTTATTAGGCCTTGAGTCCGGTGTTACTGTCATAATGTTTCTGCGCTTTGATATCACGTTGTTAGTTTATTCTACTCCTGCCTTATGATGATTATTTTTCCTTATGTTATCGTTAAGTTGATCGTACCTCCGATCTTATTACTAACTGTGGTTATCCGTTTTTTTTATTTGTTCTTCTGTGGATGTAAACCTGGAATGTGCGTGGGGTATGCCGTTAACAGGGGGTTCTGATTGTTTGATCGTCCCTTGATTCTGTATATCATGCGTGCTGGTGTTTTGTGCTTTTGAATTTGCGGTGGGGATCATTATTTAAAAAATTTTGTAATGTGACCGTATGTGTTTTACAATGTTGTTTTTCTTTATATGGTTACAGGCGAATTAGGTGGTGTCGCAGTTTTGGGCATCTGATTGGATGGTGGTTCCTTGTGGTTTTGTATGCCGTGTGTGCTGATGTTCCGTGCTTTTATGTTTCTGTTTATCGCGGTAGGGGTTGATGTTTAAGGGATTATGTATCAGGTCACTTACGATTTTTCGAATTTAATTCAAATTTGTATTGACTGTATAAAATTGTGCAGGTTACGTGATCTTTTTAATGATTACAATTGTTGCGTGTTCGGTTCATTGTTTTTTGCAGGTATCGGGTGTTAAAGTTAACGCTTTTAGATTTTAATTGGTAATCGTGTACGGTTTAGGGTATATCGTTATATGTTAATTTGTTGATTGTTCCGTGCTGTGATTTTAATATGTATTGTAAACGGAATATGTAAGAATTTTTTATTTTATCTGAAAACTGACTTGGGATACTAATTTTGGCTAATAAATTTTTTTTATAAAAAGGTCGAAATTCTGTTCCGAATGATAATTATCCTTGTTATCCTGAATTATAGAAAAAATGCCTTCACATGTTGCGCTTCTTGTTGCTGTTACATCCATAAAAAACAATCGCCTTTTTTCATATGGTCTCGCTAAGTATAAATTTTCGAAAGAGATATCTCAGACCATTAGATGGAAATATTTTTTCCTACAAATGAGCAACCTCAACAGTTCACACCCAGTGATCTTGTGTTTATTTCGGGAAAATATGTAATTGAGAATTTAGAACAGTGTATCACTATTTCGTACGCAAGTATTATTAACAATGAAAATCCTAACCATGAGTTCGATATCAGTAATGTTCCCGAATGCGTCCTGCATTGCATGATATCCGTGACAGCTAATCGTAAGCTGAAAGAAATTGAGGACTATATACATTTTGGGGTAGAAAGTGTCGAATATAACTCCGTCACCGGTTCGTCTTCCGTCAAGATGCAGATGACAGTTCTATATTCATCTCAGGCCAAGATTTCAAAAATATCTGGGTACTTCAGGCTCGAATATTAAGTTGAGAAACATGTATTTCGTGTCGGGGCTGTTTAAATTTTCGAAATCTGGTCAGATAATTATCGAAGCAACTAATATTGACTATTTGAGAACCTCAACTTTAAATTATAACACTTTCGAAAATTTTTCTTTGATAAATTCTAGGAATCGATCTATTATCGATATCGTTGCCGATGATATCAAATTCATTTCTGCTCAGATACCACTTAAACATGCTGAATCCTCTGCTTCTTTGAACAAACTGGGCAATATTGGTGCTTTGAGTCTATGGAAAATTTAGTTGATGCAGATGTTAAAACTGGTTCTTGTTGTAAAGAAAATGAAAAAAGTCACATAATCAACCCAACTACATCGAATTGGATGATCAAGACGATAAAAATGACGGACCTGATTTTAAAGACAAGGAAGAGTTGGATAACGGTACTTATATTGATGATGAGGAATGTGGAAAAAAGAATTAACGCAAAAGAGAAAAAAAAATTGTCAAGAAAAATAAACTAAAGTAAACAGACCTGTGGGAATTGTTGAAATGAACCACCATTAAGTTCAGAAATAAATGACCATCATTATTTCAAGTAGGACTATTCTTCTGTAAATATATCTGTTATTAAATTTTAAGCGTATTTAGATTTATTCCTGTACCTTAATATAAACTTAAAAACTGTAATAAAAAATAACTTACTTGATAATAATTTCAAGTTGTTAGTTAGTACCATTTTTTAAATCAAACTAGCCAGTATCTTCTGTTTTCCTATACCCACGAGTTTTATAGAAACCGTAAAATAATTAAATTATATTCTAAAATATAAAATCAAATGTTTGATGTGGTCTGTGAATTAGAAGTCATGATGAAGTTTGTAATAAGACAAAAAACCATTCTTAGGTTTAATAAGTTTAAATTATAGCAGCTTCACTTATACTATAGTATTAATTACTTATGAGAGTTAACAAAGGTAGTAGTACCTTGATCCTGTCCTTTAATTAAAGGCTATTCAAATTGAATCTGAATACTACTTTGTATTTAACCTGAATCTGGACGAATCTGGATTTAATTATTCAATCCATATTCTGTATGAATCGTTAGTAGATAGGTGGCACTTCGTGCCACCCAGGTTGCTCAGTACATTTGGTCAGTATTGGTAATTTTTTGTGGCCAATTTTTTTAGCGATTGGTTGGCAAATGGCCAACGGTCAATTGGCTAATATTTAAATTTTTCAGTCAAAAATTTCTAACTTACACAATATTAAAAAGACTATACTGTATGTTATGGTTTTATTATTTATAATAAGGTATTAATAAATAAGAAAAATATTTTAATCTTTTTATTTTAACAAATAAATAGTAATTGAGGCTTATTAATATAAAGATTAACATTAATACAGATAAAGTAGATAAAACATGTAATTTTTATATCATAAAATAGACATAAGCCATTCGTGTTAGTAAGTTTTAAATACACTGCTGCCATGTTCAGGAATTGATCTTTTTAAAGAAAATCAGCACAGATTTGCTAATCTGAAATCGAGATCTAATTGAAGTGTAGCAAGATATTCCATCAAAAAAAGTATAAATAAAATGTAAGTTTGCAAAGTGGGTGGGTGGGCAGTACTCTAGTAATGGTTTACGAATTCAAAATAGTAAATTTAAATAGAGTAAAGAGTATACAGGAATGTATAGTATAGAGTATATAAAAATGTAAAGATTTTTTTTAGGCTAATTCAACATGAACTGATTCCTAAAGGAGAGTATATGAGGCAAGGACAGGTTGATCTTTGATCAAGTATTTTCACGGTAATTAAGAAAAAATTTTATTTATTTTAATTAAAATAATATAAAAAAAGAAAAAAAAAAGACAAAAAAAAGGAAAAAACCAAATATGAAAAATAACCACCGTATAGCAAAAGTACAGAAGTACCGAATTAGAACTAAACCATGCAAACAAACTGTATTCTACGTTAACGTTTTGTATTATTCTTATCTTTACTGATTTTTGCTATTTTGCGAAAATATAAGGATCTGTGTCTTGAAATTGCTGAATGTGCTCTGGATGTTTTAGTGTACAGAAATTTGCTGGTATTAATAGCTATATTAAAATCTTCTTTGTATCAAGAAGTTCAAGATAATTATTTTTGAAAGTTTTTTAAAGAGTTTTACTGCCATGTTAGATATGTACTATATAATGTCTAATTTCGGGTCAGTCGAAAACGTTACAATTTACTGGATTAGTTTCGCATGTTGGTTGTCGTTATCACGTGGTTTCTAATGGTGTTGTTATGGATTGTTCAGTAAAAGAATCATAAAGTGCAATTGATACACATGCCGATAATTGTTATCATGCAAACAAAAACTATATGTGGTACTGTATAATAATTAATTTTTTAAGATTTTTTTGTATCTTATGATCAGGATAATAATTAGAATAGTGGCAGGTTATTTATATTTAAAATAATAGTAATGAACAACTTGTAGGCTTTCAAATGTCTAAAGCAAATAGCTATATTTTTCTCGATTATTTTAGTGTAATTGGTTTTTCAAAGCCTTTATGATGAAATCACATTTATAAAACTCATTACTCTTACCGTTATACTCTATTGATGTATTGTCACTGTAAAATCGTTCATTGATTGCATTTGTCAATTGTTACACTTTAACAACTAGTAACCCCTTAAAATCTGTCATTGTTGTATTTACGTTACATAACCTTAAAATTAATACTTTATCGACGTCCTCCTGCATTGTTTCGTAAACTAAATAAGTTCAAAATAGTTATTTGAAAGTTTTTCAGGTGATTTTACTGGCATATTAAATATGTACCGTATGAACATCTAATTTCAAATCATTATGATTTATTGGATTAGTTTTACACATTGGTTGTTGTTGTTATATGGTTTCTAATGGTGTTATTATGAATTATTTGGTAAACGGACTATAAGATCAAAGTATAACTGATACGCGTGCCAGTACTGATTACCATGCATAGTAAAGATTATAATTTTCAGTCAACTATGCAAAGCAAAACTGCATGTGGTACCATATAAGAGTTGATTTTTGGGAATTTTTTGTATTTTATGATCGGGATAATAATCGATATCCCTTACTTTGTAGAGGTTCGCAGGCAAATTTGCCTGTATAATTACTATAAATATACCTCTGATCTAGTTTTTTAATCATTTAAGATATTTAAATAAAATTTGGTATTATAATATTTAAGAACAAGGATTACATTTTAAAATTATTTAAACTTATATTATAAGACAAAAAGTTTATGTTGCTTATAAGCTGAAAATATTAAATTTTAAAGAAATTTTTTAACCAAAAAAATATTTTACAATATCTTGGCGAATTCTTTAAATATTGGTTTTAAAAATATAGTTTCTTATACAACTTTGTAGTTTATATAAAGGATGACAACTTTCATTATTTGACTTTAAATGATTTACTTGTAAAAATTATGACTTGTATTAGAAGTGAAAATTTTTTTTTATAGACGGGAACATATAAAATTTGAGAAAACCTAAAGAAAAAATTCTATAGTAAAAGTTCCAAAACAAAAACTTTAAACTTTTATTACACCAAAGTTTTTTAATAATTTTAAAAAAATTTTATAATTAAGTTGATAAAACAGAACTAATATTATATTTTTTACTTAGAAAGTATATAGCTAAAATTAATATTTAAGGTTTTATTTAAAAAATTTAAAATTTTAAAATTTTCGCAAGCAAATATGCCTGCATAACAAATTAAGGGATAGTAGCGGGTTATTTTTATTTAATTAATAGTAGAGAACGTATTGTAATCTTTCGAGTGTCTAGGGCGAATATCTCTATTTTTCTTAATTATTTTAGTATGATTGATTTTTCTGAGCCTTTGTAATGAAATCACGTTACTGTTATAATCAATTTCATCTTATTTATCACTGTAAAATCGTCATTAATGTTGTATTTGTCAATTGTTACTCTTTAACATAACATTAGCCCCTTAAAAGCTATTGTTGTTGTACTCGCATCACACAACCTTAAAATTGATACCTTATCGATGCTCTCGCTATATTGTTTTTTGAACTAACTCTTAAATTGATCATATAGTTAATCAGACCAAATTAAGTAATACCCTGACTCAGTTTTGATTAATTCGTGACCTCACATAACTTGCTTGATCTCACAGCAAAAGATATGTGTGGTTTTCGGGTTTATTATTATTATACTAATCACCCATGTGTTTTGATACTCGTGCATAAAAATAAAGAACTTGGCATACATACGCGCTGTAGTTACCAGTTTACATTAACAAATCATCAATGACTCGTAACTAACAGTGTTAGCGAATGTTTACGTAATTCAAGTATGGATGCACAAGCTCACTGATGTTATGTTTCGTTGATAATTTTGTGTTCTTTTATTAAGCTACACAAAATTTTTTTTCGTTTTGCATTGCAAGAATTTCAGAATTCAGGATGGGCAGACAGAAATTTTTTTTAATTTACAGGAAATTGAGGTCTCCACCAGATGGCACCAAATAAAAAATAGCAGGAAGAGATAGTTGCCAAAAATCAGACAGTTATCGTGATCGAGAACTAAAAAAAAAACAAAAAAAAATATTAAGAAATTGAAGAAATGGGACAGTGATCATGCGAGACAAGAAATTGACTTTGTATAGTCTTAGAACCTTGTTAACTATAAGTGCATTGCTTATTCGGATCATTTTGCTACTCACGTGTTAGAAATATTATTTCTGATTTATTTGCACTTGAACTTGTTCTTCGAGATATATTAAAGAAGATCGTTTACATACTTTTATTGTTGTTAGTAAAATTTTGTAACCGACCACTTATCCGAATTCAAATCTGCACCCGAAGTACCTTATGAATACTGCAATGCAAGAGAATAAAAAAAAATTTAATGGAGTTTCTTTATTAAGCATGATAGCATACCTTTTCAATTAGTTTATTTCATGCAAGCCTGTTAATTATATGTATAAAAAGGTAAATAAATATATTACTATGCCATATAAGTAGAAATAGTAATGTGTTTCATATTTTAATGAAAATACAAACTAAAAATAGTTAGGTTTTATCATTGTATTAAATAAATGAGTACGAAAAGCCTGATATCAGTCAGTGCATGACTTCTTTAACCGGGTAAGCATTTAGTAAATATTGAGTTTATTTACCGATTGTAAAGTATAAAAGGCTACATACTAGCTACATTGGTATAAGGAGAGTATTTAACTTTTTATTATAAAATAGAGCATTAATTTAATATCTTGTTCATATAGATAAAGCTCTTATATTACAAGAATTTCTCACAAAAAAAGCTTATATTAGACTAAAAACTACTATGCTGAATATAGAAACTAAAGGTGATGCTAGAAGAAGAAAAAACTGTGAACAAAAAGCTTTAAAACGTAAAAATCCTCAGATGAAAAGATCATTGAATGAAAATCAAAATACTTATCGAAAGAAAAAGAAAACTTTAATTAAACTTGCAAGAGATTGTCAAGCTGAAGGTTTGGGTGTTCCTTTACGTATTATGGAATTAGATGAAGAATTTGAAAAAATTAATCAACAACATATTAAATGGCCTCAACCTATTAGAAAGGAAATAGTTAAAAATACATTGGCTCAATTTCGAGATAGTGTTGATCTTGATGAGTTGCGTGAATTGCCATGTGCAGTTTGCTCAGGAATTTTTAATTATAAAAGTTACAAAAAAGTTTTTGTGCAAACAATTGATCTTTCTTTGATTGAAGCACCACTAGACCTTACTAATTCGTCGTTTAAATTGATTTTATTTATAATCATTATTATATTGATAATAGTGGACTATATGTTCTTCTTGACCGTTCTAGATTCATATACCCATCTGAGCAACTTGTTAACTTTAGTGATCCTTTTCAGTTACAAATTTGTAATTGTTGCTATAAATGTTTAGAAAATCATATAACTCCACCACTATTATAGGCCAATAACATGTGGATTGGATTCACTCCTGCATGTCTTCAAGATCTAACAATACCAGAACAGCTTCTTATCTTACCTGGATATTCATGTATGACTCTTATACAAATAACAAAAAAAAAGACATACTCATCATAAACTTAAAAGACATGTTGTAATATTACCTCAAAATCCTGGCTCTTTTGGTTAATGTACTGCCATTACCGATATATAAGCTCTGTAAATATATAAAAGTAGTGTTTATTGGAAATGAAAGTCCTGCTCAACATCATCTCAAAAAAGTATTTTAGGTTCAAAAAAGTAAAGTAGCAATAGCTCTTTAGTGGCTTTTTGCCCATAACAAATTATTTAAAAATAAACTTAAACTTGATGAAAATAATTTGAACAATCTACTAAAAAGTGAATTCCTGAAGCTTTAACACTTACAACTACAGTTGTAAACATAGATTCTCGCATGGCAGAACACTTTACTGGATATACTAATGATCAGCAAGATTGTGATAGTAAAAGTGATGAAAGTGAAGATGAAAAATATCTTAACACTAGCAAGTGTGGTTTAAAGACTTTTATCAATAACAGCTCGATTAATAGTACAAATAAACTTAGACCTTCAGGGATAGTAAGTACTGATGATGTACCAATTACTAAAAAGGAACTTACTTACTTTCTTTTAAAAAGCTTGTAGATAATTTATCAACAAGTTATAATACATTGAATTAAAATATAGTACAGCACAACCATATTTATTGAATGTACCCCTTAGTAATAAACCTTTAAATGAATATGAAGATTCTACTCTTTTTCCTGCAGGATTTCTGGTTCTTTTTCCATATGGAGTTGGTGGCATGAAGGTCAATTATTACACATTTCATTAAAAAAATACGCTAATCACCTTATGCAGCATCGTAATCCAAAATTTAGGCAGCAC
Source organism: Gigaspora rosea (assembly GCA_003550325.1). Lineage (NCBI taxonomy): Eukaryota > Fungi > Glomeromycota > Glomeromycetes > Diversisporales > Gigasporaceae > Gigaspora > Gigaspora rosea. The sequence continues at coordinate 176,489 of QKWP01000192.1, read as the reverse complement.
AGATCATTTATCTTTATTATTTTTAATGTGCTACAGCATTGTGAAGTATCAACAGAAACTTATAATTTAACAAGAATTAATCATTTCAGTCAATTAGCAAGTTTGATATCATCTTTAAAACCTGAAGATATTAACTTTGGTGTTAATCAAATCCAAAATAACTAGACTATTAACAATCCTGCAATTCTTGAATAGCTTAAAAATGTTAATTCAGCTAGTTCAAAATTAATGGCTTTACATCAATCATGATCACGCATGCATAATGAAATTCGAGCTGTATTTATAAAAGATGGTACACCTTCATTATTTATAACAATTAATCCTGCTAATTTTCATAGCCCCATTGTCAGAATGTATGCTGGAAGTGAAATAAATCCTCAAAATATCACTCCTGAAAACTTTCCAAAAGCCTCAGAAAGAGTTCAGCTAGCACATCTTGATCCTGTAGCAGTTGCAAAATATTTTGATGTTATTATTCAAAATATTATAAATTCTTTGATTGGATATAAACGAAAAGATGATAGTATATTCGGGTCAATTAAAAATTATAATGGAGTAGTTGAATATCAAAATCGTGGCATCTCACTGCCATATGCTTATTTGGCTTCATGGAGCTCATGATCCAATAGTTTTGTTTTAAAAGCTTAAAAATGATAATGAATTTTGTCAACGTCTCTTAAACTATGTCAGTGATATCGTTCGAGAAGATATTAGTTATTTTTTAAAAAATGAACTTATTAATGATGAAATAATCAGATCTGAATATAATACTCATAAAACAATACTTGAAAAGCAAATGCATCCATCTTTCCTGCCTATGCCCAATTCTAATTTACCTAACTTTGAAGAAGAACTCTGTTTGGACTTACTTGCAATTTGTAAATGCACTCTTTTTCATCATTGTACTCATTCTTGCAAAAAATATAATCATAGTTTATATAAACATTGTTGTTTTGACTTTCCAAGAGAACTTGTGGATCCTCCTGGTATGATATTTCCAGAACAGGGCATAATGGCTAATCAACGTATGAGTGCTTTTATTAACAATCATAATCCTTATATAACAGCCGCATGCAGAGAAAATAACGATTTTAAGTTTATATCTACACAGAAACTTGCACTTGCTTATATTTACTATATTACTGATTATATTACTAAATCTGATATTAGTACACATAGTTCTTTTTTATTCTGTACTTCTACTCTGGAAACTTTTTTGAATCAATTACCAACTAAAGATTCATATGATTTTGTAAATATATTACATAAATTAGTAACAAATTATCTTAATAAAACAGCTGGTTAAATGGAACTCACAGGCCCGCAAGTCTCTGCCTACTTGTTAGGTATTAGTGATCATTACACCCTAAACAAATTTGCATTAATTCATCTTCAAACTTTTGAGTTTTATCTTATTAACGAATGGAATAGTATTCAACAATATTCAGATGATTTCTCCAAAGCAAATACTGAATCTAATGAAGAATTAGAACTTGAAGAACAAGATGAACAAGATCAAGAACCTGAAATATTTATGATATCTTCATATAATAGTAGATTAACTGCAATAAATCTTCGTATTGATTACCAGTATTGGGGCAAATTGTTACATAACATCTGCCTTTATGATTATACATCAATTATTAAAAAAGTTCCAATAAGTGCCCATGAACTTTCTATATTATCGAAACAAAGCTTAAGAGAAATCATATCACATGTTGATTGGTTTTTTTAGTGGAAATGAACATGATAATAATGAAACTTATAATCATACCAACAATCACCCCCAGTGTAAAACACACATTCATTCTTATAGACAAAAAGGTTCTGAAAAAGTAGTTGTATTGTGTAGTAAAGGATTGCCAAGAAAGGATGATACAAAAAATGCTAAATGCTATGGTTTATGTATTCTTATGCTATTTAAACCATGGAAAACTGTTCAAGACCTTCGTGAAAATTATGACTCTTGGGCTAAAGCATGTCAAGCTTTGTTAAACAATTCTTCTTTGTCTCACGCTTAAATCTATAATATATAATATAAAATTGTTATATAGATGTTCTGAAGAAACAGAACTTGATCGAGAACTATACAAGAATTCATTGAAAGATCCAATACTTGCAAAAGCGCTTCGAATAGATTGTTCTGACCCAGGATACAATAATAGTGAGAACTCAATTTTCTGATGATGATAATTTAATTAATGATGATTCTGATCATCTTGATGTTGATATAATTAAATTTGATCCAGAAAAGATTATTAAATATGGGCTAAAAAAACAATAGATCAGTTAATATAGCTATGAACTTTTTGCAAATACGAGGCAGGTTTTTACCAAAAAAACTTTTTATTACTAGCTAATAATAATACAAATTTTGTTAATGGTATCAAAACAGGAACTGCATGTTCAACTAGTTCACTTGATAATAATTTGCTAAAAATTTGGCAAAACACAATTTCTTTAAGAAAATAACAACACAAAACAATATTAACTCTATACCTGAAGATAAAAATGTACAAATAGACACTTGTGCAAATCCTTATTATAATAATTGCAAAGATATTCCTTTAAATATTGGTGTTATAAAAAAATACAAATTCTCTAGAACAGTTTGCATCTGAATTAAATGATGAGCAAAAAATGTATATTACTTATTTTGTGAACACTGCCAAAGAAATAAACAATTAACTAAAGATAGACTTTTTTAATTATTACTTTATCTTACTGGTGCAGGTGGTACTGGCATATCAAAAGTTATTCAAGCAATATGCTCATACTTCGAATATACTTTACAAAGTGATACTCTTATAGTATTAGCTCCTACTGGTATTGCAGCAACAAATATATGTAGAAGTACTATCCATTCTGCATGTGCATTTGCATTTAGTGATGGTGATAGTGCTGACTCTAAATTATTGGATGAGAATTTATATTAACTTCAAGAATACTGGTCTAAAATAGAATATGCTATTATAGATGAAATTTCTATGGTCAGACAAAATCTCCTTAAACAATTTTATACTTTCACAAAAAAAATTAAAGCAAACGATAGCTCTGCTCCATTTGCTGGGATAAATATTTTATTTGCTGGAGACTTTATACAATTACCACCTGTTTTAGATAAAGCATTATACATGCTATGCCAAATAAAATTATATATCTTTGCCCTTTACAAAATGAAACCGATACTTCAAAAAATACAAAACACAAACATAATATTAACCCACTATCAAATAATTCCCAAGCTGTTGCTAATATAACTGGAAGGAGTCTTTGGCTAAATATTAAATATGCTATTTAGTTAAAATCTCAAATGCGTCAAATAGATGACCCTTTTTATGCAGGTATACTTGAAAATATGCATCATGGTAATCTCACAGAAATCCAAATATTAGCTCTGCAATCAAGAATTTTGGGAAATAATATAATTAACTCAACGGATTGGAGAGATGCTACTTTTCTTGTAATACAAAATAATCTCCATATTCAACTTAATTTTGAAGCTGTTAAAGAACATGCATATGATAATAACCTGCCAATTATTTACTCTTGTGCACAAGACTCTTATAATCAAAAAATCTTACTGGAAGTAACCATTTGAAATTTTTATCAACGTCTGATACTAAAGAAAATGCTCTTTGTAGAATTTTACCTCTATCAATAAATATGAAAGTTGTTTTGACAGTTAATATCTGTACTAATGATGGTTTAGCTAATGGCTTGCTAGGAATTCTTCGACAAATAGTTTATAACAAAAGTTCAATAGACACATCATCTTTATATAAAAACATTATAGTACTAGAAAATCCTCCCAAATATGCTATTGTTGAAATAATAAGCAAAAAACCTGGAACTTATAAAAACCTTCCAATTAATTACGTGCCTATTTATCCTATCAAGCGTGCTTGTGTATACTCATTTTGGAAAAATGATGGATCTAAAATTCGTAGAAAATTTCAGCACCTACAACTTCCACTAGCACCCGCATACACATTTACAGACTTTAAATCAAGGATGTACTCTTCAAAAAACAATTGTAGACCTATCAGGAAAACATACAAGTAACAGTATATATGTAATGCTTTCCAGAACACAAAGATTAAACAATTTACTAATTTTATGACCATTTGATGAATCAATATTAAATATAAAACAATCTTCTGCACTTCGTGCAGAATTTACACGCATTGAAGAATGTGCACAACAAACAGCTTTGCTAAAAACTTGGCCGGATGTTTGATGCTTTTTACATTTTATAATTTAAACAGTTTTGAAATTATAATTTATTGTACTATCTAATATATATATTATCATCATGTAATCACTTCATAACTTTCTTTTTAAATGTATATTAATACTCTTATCTTTGATTATGATATTTTTTTATTGTCATAAAATTTATGTTTGTTTATTATTAAATTCTATTTCATCTATTAACTTTAACCCTTACTATTAACAAAATTTTATCATTAAGCTTTAAAATACCTTTAATATAAGTGTCGAATAATTACTCTTGCTATTATTTTTATTATTGAACAAGATTATTAATCAACAACGTTTTAAGCTATTTAATACAACTAATATCAAGATGTATATATATTTTAACAATTTTATAAAAAATCATAATATCTATAACAAAATATTAATAACATAATTCAATTATATGAATTTTAAAATAATATAACTAAACACCTATAATTATTAATACTTTGTTACTGTACTACAAAAACTAAATCAAAATCAACTTCATGCATGATAAAAAAACAATTTTTAGCTTCTAAAAAATCTTGCAACAACTAAGAATTTAAGTTGCAATAATACTTTAGACAAAATACATAACCAGGTATATTTTTCATAAAAATTATCACATTGTACTAATATTATAATTTCATTTAACAAACCCAAAATAAGACTGCTTTCTTTGCTCCAAATTCTTAAATAACTTACCAATCTTGTAATTCTATTATATAATTTCACTATATAGAAGTTAGTTTTATGAAAAAGCATAAATATTTTTACATTAAATAATTTGTTAACATGTACAATTTCTGTCTAAAAAATATAATATTGCAAAATAATTTATCTATTACACAAATAAACTATTCATCCCCTTTACAAATAAAAATAACACTCTAATTAGGGTCCGTAATGGGCCGGGTCGGGCCAGGCTTTCATAAGGCCCGTAAAATTATTTCTAAGCCCGACCCAAATCAAAACCCGGTTATACCTTGACGGGCCGGGCCCGGGTCGGGTCTGAACGGGCTTTATCTAGCCCCGTACCAGCCCGTTGGCCCGCATATATAGAACCAATAAATCAATTTTTTATATAGCAGCGCATCAACTTTTTTATTTTTTTTATTTTGACCCCATGCTTCAATGAAATTATAGCAGATCAGCATGGTATAGGTGAGCAAATCCATATATTATAGCCGAATTTAAGATCTATACTATACCGATCAGCTATAATTCCTAACTCTAACGCAAATATATACTACACTGGATCAGTATAGTATAGATTTAAAAATTCGGCCTATACTATACGGCTATACTATACTGATCTGCGAAATACCTCGCTTCAACTCAGTACACATGACAACGTCCATATAAAATAGCGAGTTCGAGCCCACTCTATAGTGCGGCGCATTAACTCATTACACATGACAACAGACAGGGGGTTAGGTGCAATGAATGAGAGAGCGGCGGGAGGGATGGGAGCCAGACCAGATTATAATCAGGCATCGAAGAGAACAAGTGACAAGAAACGTGAAGTAAGAAAGCACTGAGATTTTATAATCTCTGCCGCATGTATACATACGTACCTTACATGCATATCTATAATTTCCATAAGCACAAATCAGGTTATTCTCGCGATAATAAACCCTTCGTCAATGCATAGGGCTAAAATTTAACGGGCCTATTGGGTACCTGCTGGCTTTTTTGCAAAGCCCGACCCGGGTCCAACGTTTAATAAACCCAACCCGAACCCGGCCCGCTTTACAAACAAAACTCTAAAATTAGACCCGGCCCGGGCCCGAACCTGACCCGACCCTGAAACCCGCGGGTTTAGCCCGACCCAATACGGACCCTAACCCTAATGTATCAAAGTTAAAATTAAAATTATGATTGAAATCAGTATTAAGTTAAAATTAGAAACAGATCTAAAATGTATTCTTAAAAAAAGTATTCCCTGTTAAAAATGCAATAGGGATTACTCTAACAAAAATTTAAGATAGCATGATAAAAATAAAAATATCAAATCTTACTCTAAGAGAAAAAAATATATACTCAATATTAATTATTATAATTTTCATTAACTAAAATAAAATATTACAAAAATTTATATCAACAAGCATATTAAAAGATATTCTATTTTCAGAATTATAATAAAAATTCGTATAAACAATACACAACAAACAGATGATTTATTATAACTGCAAATCTAATAATATATCGTAATAACTTAAATAACATTTATATTTAAAACAATGTTTATTGTATAGAATTAAAACCAATACATATAATAAAATTATTGATTATCTAATCCTAATACAAAAGCCAAACAATATTAAATTATTAAAATTTGTAGAAAAAATTAATACAATATTATTTACATGACCTAAATCCCATCTCATTGATACTATCATTTTGCATTTTACAAAAATCTTTAACGTTTCAACTATCATAATACGATAACTCTACGCATAAGACTATATCAGTTAACTTAACATAAAAAAAAAGTAAAAAAAAATATAAATAAAAAAATATAAATCAAGAATTAAAAAACTAAATAAAAACAATATTATAGTCAAAAAACAATATCACTTTATTGACAAAAATAAATTGAATAGAACAATTTGCTTTATTTGTTATAAATCTGTTACAAATAATCTTTACACCTCCTGTACTTGATAATAATTTTTAACAAAAATTTCAATAATCATATATAACTTCAATTCTAAAAACTAATTTAACCTACTTTACTCAAACAATCAATAACCCTAGTAAATTATCCGAATATAGTTATTTTACCATTACCGTAAAAAAGAAAAAAACAAATACATTATCTACTTAATAATTACAACTCAAAACTACAGCCATTTTACTAATTTAATAATTTCTTGATTAAAATAGATCAAAATTAATTCTTCAATATAAATCTATACATAATACATGGCATCGTAATATGCTGACTTTCCGTTCCTGGTTTCGCGCAACTGCGTTGCGCAGCTACTTATTACATATGCGTGGTGTTACGTGACAATTTTTTATATTTGATTACTTCGAGTTGACATAGAGTCAACAGATGGAAAATATGCTATAATAAAATTCAATAAGATTATATCGAAGCGATATCTGGCAGGAAATTATATTATCAAAAACTGCAAGCTCATGTTACACGTATAAGGCCACACGCAAAGTTAATTTTTCAGTTTGCACAACATGAAAGCAGAAATTTTTTTTGGATCTTAATAGCACAATTAGAATTAAAAAAAAAAATTTTTTTTGAAAAATTGGATTGGCAAGTTATGCAAAACGAAAAACTAACTTTGCGTAGCCTTACTGAAATTTAATGTAATTTTGATAAGTATAATACGGCAGAGTGAAACTGAGTGTGAAATAGTGAAATCTGCCATGATCATCGCATTATGGTGAAGTCCGCTAATAAAAAACATAATAAAATGCAGATTTTAACCTACCCTAACACAATCTACAAAGTGGATTTCACTGCCTCGAAACCCAGATTTCACCCTGTTCTTTATAATTATCACAAAATTTCATCACGTGTCACAATAATTTTCACATCAAGTCCCAAAATTCGCTAATAATCAATGTCATTGCCGCACATCCAATCAATCAATTATTCATCAATTATAAGGTTAAATTATCTAAATTAGAATTTTCCTCAATCGACATTGTATCTATTTACGGTATAACTAATATAGCATTATGCTCCTTCTTGACGCATCCACTAATTTGCGCGGGTAATATAAACTCCTGGAGAGGAAATTGCCAATCGGAGATGCAAATTTGGACTATTCCGGATCAGCCCGACGAAGAATCCCAACACGCGCAAAAGAAGAAAAATGTTAAAATAAGCAAAAACTAATTAATGTTTAAATCGAACTTGGTGCACTAATTAAAAATGACAAGAATGAAAATTTTACATATAATATACATCATACTAACCCTATAGCCACTAACATTAAGACCTAACCATAAATTTTTATCCAACGCATTTAGTTTATTTACAAAATCGGTTTTGTATTATCCACGCAAATAAGTAAAATGCTTCTTGACATGTAATAGTTTTTAACAATTTCGGAGTTTTCAGTTAGGATTTCGGGCTTCAGATGAGGCTTTAGTGTTTTGGATAAGGTTTCAGAAAATATAATTCGTAACCAGAAACTTTCCGATTTAGTAAAAAGGGTGTCATTGCCCTATTCTACTCGACACTAGCAAATCGCATTGAGGGAGCTGCTTGGGGACAGCCTAAGCTACTCCAGTACTGCAGTAGGACATGAAAGATCGACAATATGTACCAATCAGATAATCTACACCAATCAAAAATAATCAAATAAACATTACGTTAGAGTTAGAATCATTACTAAAGTAGTGCTTATTTTATATCCAAAATTTTTCAAGGAATCTTTTTTGTTAGTGCGCAAAAGTTTCATAGATAGTCGACTGTTAGGAGAGATCTAAATGGTACATTTGTGACGATATTTCATGGTCTTTATCCAAGTTTGGATTAGAGAGAGTTGACTGTGTGTAACTAAGATTAAGTTAGTTTATATTGAATTATCATGATTTCCACCAATTTAAATGTCAATTGTATGAATAATGCCTTTTTTGTCTGCATTCGGTTTCAAAAAGGACAAAGCCTAACTTTATTAGAAGAGTGAAAATACTTTTATTTACATGAATTCATAACTTTTAACTATCATCTTCATTGAACCCATTTTTATATTCCATACTATACCTTTTATCAGGCTTAAATCTCAAACTCAACTTTTTTAACATCCTCTTGAGTCTTTACTAGATCTTGCTAAGCATTTGTCCAGTTTGTACTCACGTTTTTATTTATATTATGTACTATATACTAGGTAAAGACAAAATAATTAATGAAATAAATTTTGGAACAGTTCTATAATTGTAAACCTCGCAAAAACACTAGGAGCCTCAAAAATTATAGTGCTTCAAGCAATATAACTAGCATTTTTATTATTACCAATTATATTCTAGTCACGATATCAACTTCTAGCTTTGATTTTCTCAACACTATCAAATCAAAATTTAATTTAAACTGTGACAACAACGAATTATAAGAGGAAATTAAAGATCCAATTAATTCAAATTTTATTATTATTGATATTCTACAAGAAATTATATTAAAAATCAAAAATTAAAGTTACTAAAAGCTTTAATTTTAATTTCTTTAATATCACTATAGTAATTATTGAAATCATAAATTACAAACATATTCCCATAACATTTGAAATAATATTAACAGAATCAATAAAAGATATTCATTATTTATATTTCTAGCTATTCCACTTACGCTATTATCAATATTATTCGCATTTTTAGAAGTATTATAAGGAATAAATGATACGTAAGCCTTTTGGCTATTATTAAATTGATTGAATATATATAGGCACCATTCTAGATCAGTTTGATTTGACAAAGGCAACCCCATAAATGTGAAGCACAATAGAAATTGTTATTCGAAATTGTGATATTTTTAAGTCCTGTCGAAGTATTTGGAATTATTGAACTAGAAACCGCAGAATTTATAGTAACTCCGATTCCTTGAATACGTTCTTTAGAAGAATTTCCATAACCATAAATACCAAATCCCGGAGTTACATTGTTGGCCGAATAGTCAACAATCTTAATGCTAAAACCTATAACGCATGTTATTTTTTTTTAGACATTTAAAAATATAATTTTCGACTTAAAAATAATAATACATACTTTGGTATGCAGCAGCAGCTATGTCAGTAGTGCAGTTCTCCCATGATCCACCATATGCTGGAAGAAGAACAATTCCCGATTGTGCAGTAATACTACTAATAAAAATCTTTAATAAAGAGGTGTAGACATATAAATTAGATGTTCTAATGAATACGTGAAATCAAAGAACATAAAATTTCATGAATAAGTGATTTTTTGTTTAAAAAAAAATAATAATAAAAATAATTAAAAAATATAAATAAAAAATAGTGAGGGACTTCAGAATCAAAACACAGGAAGCGGACTTTAATAGAAATAGATGACGCACTTATTTTTAAATAAGCGATGCATCATTAAAAAGTCTACTGATTTCACGAAATCAGAGTCTCCAAATATTCATATTTCATTTTTGATCTCGAAATTTTAAATACAAATAAAATTTTTAATGCTTCCACTTATATTTCTGAAATAAGTTATTTTTTTTTTAATTCTGACCCCCAATACGAAAGATTTAAAGCAACTATTTATGCAATTATGAGGTTTTTTACTACACTGTTGCTCGAATAATATAAAATAATTCTATAATTAAATGGTTAATTTACCTGAAAAATCAAAATTATAATTATAAAATTCTTCATTTTTATTAAAGTAAAACTTTATGAAGCTTTCTATGTAATAGAAATATTTAATGAATTTACGATTCTTATTTTCAAAAATTTTTATATGTATTTATGTTCTATAAAATAGACAAACAAATGAATCCTTTGAATAGGTGGTCACACTAATTTTATTACAGTTTTATATATTGTTGTTATTGTATACTACTGTACTCTAGTGTTTGTAGTCGACCATGATTTATCGACTCGACTAAGTTATATTTAAAAATCGGCTTAGCCGGCTAAGTCAAAGTCGATCACCCTAATTGTGTCTTCAGAAGTCATCGGAGATTTCCTCATATTTTTTTTCTCAATCCGGCAATATTTTATGTTCGTTGACTTTCTTTCCAGAATTTTCCAGATCTTATTACGAATCCTATTTTTAAAATTTATTTAATTCAATAATTCTATATACACCAATCTCTTTTACTAAGTGGGTTGATCTAAATTACTTAATCGAATTGGTCTGACTTAAATTTAATTGATTACTTTAATTCAGTAATTTTTAATATAATCTAACACAAAATCAACTAAGTCGATTTTTTGAAAAATCGGCCGACTAAGCCGGCTAAGTCGATAAAATTGACTAATGCAAAATGGACTACAAACACTACTGTACACACGTTAATAAGCATCTAACAAATTTATTGTCCCACAAATTTTACCAATCGCACGGCTTCTATTTTATATTATATTATGATTTTATACTATATATAATGTACTTTCCATTGTTTTTTTTTTTCTAATTTGCATTATTGTACTACTTGCAATAAGTTCTGTCATCGATAAACAAAGTTCTGAGTACGTACGTCCGGACGTACGTATTTCAAACACTATGTTATTATAAATTGTTTATATATTTGAATTTGGGAATCAAATGCATTCCTAGTTTCAATTTTCTTAAATATATACATTTTAAATATACCTTTAATTCGGTCCCAAATGATAATTATTGATTTTAGATTTCATCTTACATTTTACAAAAGTTTTTTCTTTAATAATATTTCAATGAGGCTTTTTCGATTTGTTCTATTCACTTTTTTACTATCAAGCTATCTACATTTTCTTGTAACATGTCTAAATGTTCCTAGGATACGTTTTGGTCAAACTAGTGCATTAGTTGGTACTAAGCTTTATTTTTTTGGTGGCTTTATAGGTACTACAAACGGTACTTATATTGTCACCAATGACGTATGGTATCTAGACTTATCAAATTCGAGTCTATTTAATACAACTATTCCTTCATGGTATAAAGATGTTGAAATGCTTATAGCAAATTTTTATGACACTTCTTGTGTAAGCCCCACTAATAATTCTGCCATTTTTATATTTGGTGGAAGGCAGCATCTCCCAAATTCATTTACTATTTCCTTTAATTCATCTGTATATAGATTTGATCCTAATAATAATTCTATATGGTCAATACCAAATATTTCCAGTTTTAATAGTACTTTTAAAACACGTAATTTAATGCAAGCTGTCATAGATAATACAAGAAAGGTTTTTATTTTTGGCGGAACGAATTTTAAAGTTAATGATAGTGATAATTCCTCAAGAATTTATTATAATGATATGAATATACTCGATCTTACTAATATGACTTGGTCAACATTTGTTATACCTCAAGCTCCTCCATATAATTCTTATACCGCTACACTATTACCAACTGGCCTTATAGTTTACATTGGTGGATTGGATTATTTACCAAACTCATCTCAAGTCAATATGAGTGAGGCATGCTTATATGCTATTATTCTAAACCTTTTATTCTCGACATAATTTTAACAATTTAGTTAATTATATACAGGTTCGAACCTTTAATACGACTTCTTTTATCTGGTCTAGTAAAGTATGTATCTAAATGAATTAATTCTATTATTAATAATTATTTCACGACGCGGTGAATTTTGAATTGTGAAATAATGAAATCTGTTATGATCATCACATGAGGGTGAATCCGCTTTTATATACAAAACGGATTTCACTATTTCACAACTCAGGTTTCACCCTGTTCTATTATTTCTATCTTTATAAATTTTATATCATATTGTAATTTAGTCAGTTAATGGCAGTTCAATTCAATCTCGTATAGGTCATTCAGCTGTTTTAGGTAAATAGACTTTATATGAATAATATAAATAATATATACAATATAATATAATCCAGTATTAAAAATTATCATTTTCCTTACTATTATTTTTAATTAGGTCAAAATGACGACATTATCATTTATGGTGGTTCAATATATAGTGTTGACCTAGATCCATTTGGCCCACAAGCACTCCCTAATCTTATTGTATTAAACACAAATTTCTGGACGTGGTCAATACCTGATATTCCTCCAACAAATACCCCACAATCTCTCTCATCTCATTCCGCTGCATTATATAAAAATTATATGATTGTTGCGTTTGGTAAGTTTCTATTTTTACGCTTCATTTACGTTATGATTACCAAAATTTATTCAACTATTATATATTATCAGGTTTCGTAGCGTCGACAAATGGTTATTATAATACAAAAGTTTATGTTCTTGATACTCAAAAATATGTCTGGATTGGTATAAATAATACTGCGACTACGACCAAAGGTTCTTCAAATCAAAAAACTCAAACAAGTAAAGCACAAGAAACTTCAAACTTTTCACCGAATAATGGACTATTTATTGGAATTGTTGTTGTGATTGGAGTTGTATTAATTGTAATGGCATCTTTTGGTATATTTTTATTATTCAAAAGGACGAAATAAAACTTACAAATAATAGCAAATTCTATAAATTTTATGGTTGACTCTTTTATTTTCATTGAACACAGAACTTTTTATATTAATTTTTATAGTTTTTTTTTTTTATCATGAAATATTATTTAATAGCTGTTCTAAATGTTGTAAAAAAAAAAAACTTAACGCAACATTAAATTAAAAAAAAATATTTTAAAACCAATTAAATTATTTTAATATAGCTCAAATTATTCCTTCGCTATCATAATTAAATACATTTTTATTAATAACAAAATAGCTGCCAAACTTGAAAGATTAAAACTTTATATAAATTATTTATATAGCCTGATCGAATCAGTTCTGCAAACTTTTATAATATTCACTAGAATATTTTTTTTTATTAACTATATAAAATTTAATATTAAAGAATTTATTCAGAAATAGTCGCGGTTGATTGTAAAATTAATGTCGCGGACTATCGTGAAATTTGGATTATCATGAAATCTAAATAAAATCTAACAATCCCATTGGTTATCACGTGACATTAAATAACTAATAAATTGGTTTTACTATATATATTTTAGAATCTTTTACTTGTCTTATTCCTTGAATACGCTGGAGTTTTTTTTTTTGGGATCAGGGTTATCTATTTGAATGTTGGCTCTTTGACACATTACCTCTGTTAACTCAAATGAATAATATATTATACTTGTTTATATAATACAATTGTTACTAACACATTATAAGAAATATTTTGATTTTGTTACATGGATCACATTTATATGTTGTAAATTTGTTGTAAATTGAAACGGAATTTAAGTGAATTCAGAATTTTTAATAAAACAACCATTTTAGAGTTGGTTTTATCATATGTACCTTAATTAACTAGGAAAATCTGAATTACTTAAATTCCGTTCCCACATACAACATATACATGGAAATTTATAATTTTCAAACCTTTCAAACTAGATATTAGACACTATTACTAATTAATACAATTGTTAACCCCATGTTCCACTACCGTATTTTACCGTAAATAAGCACCCTCTATAAATTCATAAATAGGCCCCACGACTTGAGTACATCTAATAATTTTTAATGTTGCAGTTTAATTGCTTTATCATTATGTAAAATGAAATTTTAGGTAGCATTAATCCTATAATGAATAAGCATCCACGATTATTATCAAAGTGGGTGCTTACTTACGGTAGAATACGGTATACTGTATTTTGTATTAAGCTAAGGCCATTCGAAGTTGATTCTTCAGTAAACATCATTTTCTAGGACTCTCGGGGGTGGGTAAAATGAAACAAACATATGAACGAACATACAGTATATAAATGAACAAAGATGAGCCAATTTCATTGGTTGATGTAAATCAGGTTATGGCGAGTGTCATCCAGCATTTGGTTGTTTGGCCATTTTTCTGGGGGAGACTTCAGCTGAGGAGGAGGTGGAGGGTTATGTTAACTGAAAAATTAACTTCGAACGGCCCAATACTCTCTTCAATCATCTGCCTCTGATCATTGCCTTTAACCCGCCACATTTCTAAAACGGAAAAGATTTTCATGATGTTCGATTCCATATCATAAAAATCACAATAATACGAATCAAAGGTACAGAAACGGAAGTAACGCCTTAGTTATGACAATTATCCATTATAATTTTTAAAAAACCAACTTTCGCGCGGTATGCATTCTACATATATTTGATATTATTAACTGAGATAATACAGATAACGTTAATAATCTGTATTAATGAACAGCGACAGAATCTTTACAGCAATAACGATAAAAATCACTTAAATAGGGAGTAAGTTCTGTAACAGAATTTTTACTGTAATACTCGCGATAGAAATTATGATAATTCCAATGTAAGTAACCCATCTTACCACATATTGTGATCTTAAAATATCGAGTAAGTTCTGTAACAAGCCTTTTTAGTAGCTCATGATAGAAATCACGTTAATTCTAATGCAAACTTACTTACCTTAACCACATATTGTGGTTACCAGTATAGCAAGTAAGTTCTGTAGAAGAATAATTCACAATAACTCGTGATGAAATCACAACAACTTAAATATAACCAACCCAAACTTAAGCGCACGTTATGATCGCCAGGTCTGTAATCATTTTTTATAGTAACTCACGATGAAATATGATAATAATAATGCATGCTATCTCATTTTGACTACATATTGTTGTCAACAGAATAGCAAGTATTGTAATAAAATTTTTTAAGTGGCATGATAGCAATTTCAATGCAAATTAACTCACCTTAACCATATATTATAGTCAATGAAATAGAGTAAGTTTTGTAACAAAATTATTTACAGTATCACAATAGAAATCATGAAGAATCCAATGCAAACTAACTCAATCACATATTGAGTATTAGAACATTACCGTTAAGTAAGTTCTGTAACAGAATTATTTACAGTAACTAAAATAAAAATCATGGCATTTCTAATGCAAACTAACTCTAACTTAATCGCATATTACGTATAGTCACCAGAATAGAGTATCATGCTAATTCTAATGTAAATTAGTCCAGAATAACAGGTAAATCCTATAACAGAATTTTTTAGTAGCTCATGTACAAATCACATTAATTTAAATGCAAACTGATTAACTTACCTAAACACTTATTGTAGTTGCCAGGATAGCAGTATGTACTGTAACAATAAAAATCATAACAATCCCAATGCGAACTAGTAGATCACTGGAATAGCAAGTTATTAATAGAATTTTTGAGTAATTCCTGATAATCTTACAACAATTCTAATGCAAACTAACACAACTTAACTATTTACCTTACATTTGACCCTCTATATAGTCACCTACCATACAATTACATCATATGCAATCACATTTATGATTAGGCCAAACAATAATTTAATTTATAAGAAAAAACACTATATAAGTAAACTCTTTTATAAGCATATTTTTTAAAAAAAATTTACTATGTTCCCAATTGTGAGATTGTAGGGAGGACGACTGTAGTTGATTGAATAGTTAGTAAGTTTTGTACAAAATTATTTGCAGTAAATCATGGTAGAAATCCCAAGGATCGACGTCACTTTTCATTGTCACGTGACTATGCCCAAAAAACTTCAAGTTCGTTTAAGTTAGGGGTAGGATTCCTATAGGGCTTGATATTGACAAGACATATATTAAAATTGCTCAAGGAATTTTTTATTATGGCGCGAAAGGTGATTTCTTATGCAAATTTTAGAAATGGTTTGTTTTTGATCTTCCGCTTGTGATACGTTACATCAAGGCGTGACTTGCTATTGGTTTGCGTCTAGGATGTCCAGGATTATGCGATGCGATATTATGCGCATAATTTGCTATTTTTTCGCATCGCATATGCTTCGCATAATCAAGCAAAAAAAAGCATAAATCACGTGAATAAAATCTGATTGGTTGGAAGGAATATGTTAACTTCATTCAACAAGCTTTAAATTTGTAATTTAGTGGTGACAAAAATGTAGGTCCCGAAAAGTTCCGATGTATAAAATGAATGAACTTAAATTACGAGCATAGTCGAGGAAAATTTTTGAATTTTTATTAAATGTCCGAGAAATTCAGAAAAAAACAGACTAAAAAATGAATTACATATAATAAAAATCGCATAATCGCCCGCATAATTTTAAATTTATTTCGCATCCATCGCAAAATCAACCTCAATTCGCCCGCATAATTTACCTCATCGCATCGCATAATCCTGGACACCCTATTTTGCGCCACACTAAATCACGTGATAGTGAATTTTGACGGCGATACTGGGGTAGTTAACTGAATTCACGATGATTTTCTGCGTTCATGGAAATGGCTTATAAAAATCGTGATTTTTGGCCGAGATTTAGTAAAGCCGGCTGACATTTAATTTTGGCCGGAATTTACAACCATAATGCTGGCCAGTTGATGTAATTCTGGTCAGATCGCTGAATTTTGCAGAATTATTATTTTGCACGGACGGAATTGGTATTCTGTCACCGTAGAAAATCATCGCCCTGCTATAGAATTAATATAAAAAGTATTGGAAGACCAGCTACGCCGTAGCAAGACCCTCTAACCTTGAGACCCGGACCAAATCTGATTATCCCCAATTATTCCATACTTCCTCAGCATGCATGAAACACATCTCAAGCTTCATCAATCGTCAATCATCTGTAGTTTCGTCAATCGTCTATAGTTTCGGCTATAGTTTCAAAAATTGTCTATATTTTCGTTTATAGTTTCGTCAATTGTCTATAGGTTCATCTACAATCGTCTGTAGTTTCTCAATCGTCAAGGTTTCGACAGCATAGACGAAACTATTTCGTCAGTGCGAAAATAGTTTCATTAACTAATAGTAGGAATCATGCCAATTTTAATGCAAACTAATTCAAATCTAAATTGTATATTATTGTACACTTCTTATGTGAGCACCTAGCCATTTTCATGCATGTTATTGGGTCAATTCAAATACATTATACACAAACTTTGCTCACATCTATCGGAGGTGAACAAAATTTGTGTATCATGTATTAGAATTGACCCAATAACGTGCATGAAAATGGCTAGGTCTTACGTCGGAATGTACAATAATGGTCATTTTGTTAACGATAATCGCTGATTTCTTCACAGCAGACACCGTGTTATGAGTTATGACGTGCCTTTGGTCACGACATAAGCACAGTGACCTAGAGAATAATCAGTTATCATCAACAACATGACCAATAACAAGTACTTATGGTTACTGGAATTGTGAGTAAATTCTGTAATGATAGTTCTAATGTAAACTCATTAGCCAGAATAATGAGTAAATTCTGTAACAGAATTTTTTTCAGTAACTAACGAATAAACCAAATTAATTTCAATGCAAACTAAACTCATCTTACAGTAAACATTTATTGTAGTAACCAGAATATTGAGCAAGTTCTGCAACAAAATTATTTACAATATGATAGAAATCATGACAATCCGAATGTGAAACAACTCAAACTTAACCACATATTATGATCACTAAAATAGTAAGCACTGTAAGAGAATCTTTTTACTGTAATTCACAATAAAAAATTATGATAATTCCAATGTAGACTAATTATTAACTACATATGTAATTACTGGAATTGCAAGTAAATTTTGTACGAAATTATTTATAGTAACTCAGGAATAGCAAGTAGATCTGTAACAGAATTTTTTTAGTTCACAATAATAATCGTATTAATTTTGATGCAAATTAACTAAAACTATTTATATATTGTGATCACTGGAATAACGAGTAAAAAGTTTCTTACAGAAACTAACGATAGAAATCTGTTAATTCCGATGCTAATTCTCATACGGTAGTCACCCTATTGCAATAATTTGAGATAAGAAAATTATATACACAGCCTGATGTGTATAAAAATCTCGTCCGAAAAATGTAATAATATAACACTACAAATAACAAATAAAATGTGTAAAGACTATAAATAAACACCAACAATTTCTTAGCATCATCAATACAAAATTTTACAAAATAACGCTCGTGGGCATTACTTTGAAAATCGAATCCTTCAAAAATAGTTTATATGGTATCGAATTAGTGTCCATTTACGTTCCGAAATAAAGTATTGGAAAATGAAATACAGCCGATCTTCCATAAGTGCATACTTTATAATCCTATAAGTGCACTTCACATATACTTTCTTTAGGGAAACCTTGTAAATCTATTCACAATTATTCATCTTACCTGACATGACCCCTGTAGATCTGATCCCAATATTACCTAACAATAACGATAATAACTCCGTTCATTTCTATCCGCTAGATATCTAATTTAGAATAACTTCTAAAACTACATGCTTTTTTAGAAATAACTTCTAAAACCAATATGTTTGTTTTTAAATTAGTACACCATTAACAACAAATTGAATAGAGTTAATATTTCATATCTTATAAGGGAAAAATTTTTGGGAATGAAAATCTTTGATAAGTACGTCGAACTTTTAATTAACTTATATACGTATCTGAGAAATATTAGATTACGTATAATGCCCGGTGTTACAACCGTGGGAGAGACTTGGCTAACGTGAGGTCGAATTAGCTCAGGGTTGTAAGCATAGGTTATGCAGAATGGAAGTTCATTAGGGGATTCGGAATAAATGATATATTATATTAAAATGGAATGGAAAAGGAATTCTCCCTCGTTCTTTATTAGTGTAGTCGTCATATTTATACTTTTAAATTCTGATGGTCCGAGACCAAAATCTTGGGTTTCAGACCAATATCAGTGGTCTTGGACCGCCAGGTATGGTCTCAGACCACCGTATGTGGTTCGAAACCAAAATTCGTGGTTCGGGACCATCGTATGCGCTAAGCCTTCTACCAAAAAAGGATAATCATACAAATATGCTAACTACTATAGGGCAAGTTATAATGACAAAGAAAAATTACACAAATTTTCCGTAACACCCGGTAAGGTGCATTGATTTACAGTTTTCCCTGACCGCCACTCATAATTACATAACATAAGTGCGCACTTTTCCTAATTACATTCATTTATTGAAGATGACTGTATTGGATTATTTCGAAATAACAACATGGGCGTATCCAAAAATAACGCGCAGGTCAATTAATTAACGCGCAGATGGGCGTTATTTCGCGCTTATACGGTACCTGTATTATAATATGAAATCGTAAAAAGTTGAGAATTGCAACTAAAATTACTATAATTAATATGTAACTGGTTAGTATGCGATAATACAATACGATACAGCACATTGTTTTCTAACTCCCTTTAAATAACTCAAGTGCCTAGTTAATTAAAATTTTTTTTAAAATCAACCAGAGTGGCCCTCCAAAGTATAGCTATACAAGCTGCAACTTGTGTAATTGCACTTTAGAGGGCAACCTTGGTTGATTCATATTCATGCGTAAATGCAATTAAATTTACATTATTTTATATTTTTGAATCAATTATACCAATGGACCAATAGACAACTAATTTATGAAAAGACATATTGTCTAATTAAATTTTTATTTATAATAGACGTTGACAATTAAACCATTAGACAATTATACAATATTTTTGATGAGACCATTTCTATTCATAACCCTGTTTGTATATTTCACAGTCAGCAGCGATTTAGTATGTTTCATTAACACTCTGAAAGTTCCGTCAGGCAGATCTTGGGTTGACCTGCCTGATGCGGAGTATTATGCCAATACATCAGGATCTGATAAAGGTCCGAAATGAAAAAACTAATCTGTAATATGTATATTAATGCAAATATTAATATAAATAATATTCTGTAAATAATCCTGACATAATTCTGAACTATAAAGTTATTTTTTTAAAGCCTTAGATATATATTTTCATTTGATTAACTATATAATAATTAGTGCATTGGCGTTTTCTGACTAACATTGCATGATTGTGCATTCAAGTTTGATCTAACAATTGAGTCCTTGCTACGTTTCGAACAATAAAATTTCTTTATTAAATTTGAAAATAAAATTTAATTATACAAAAAGTTAAAAAGAATTGTATAATTATAAATGCGTTTAATTAATAGGATAGTGTTATTAAAGATTTCATCCATTTATTATAAATGATCATGCTAAAAATAAATATTATAAGGTTAAATTAAATCATACATAAAAATGATTGTTAAAAAATTCGATTTCTAATACTATATAAAATTACCTTTTTTATTTATATTTTTTTTATAAATTTCTTCCAAATATTGTACATCAACAACATATTCTGTTAAAAATAGTTGCAATGAATCAAGTCTTTTTTTTAATTCATGTTTTTTCGAATTATTAGTAGTCTTTGAATGACGAACTAATGGAATAATTTCAAATTTATCTATTAATTGTGCTTGTACTGAATTATTTATTTTAAAGCCGTATTTTTGAATCCATCCCCATGGCTTAATGACAATTGCACCTAAAATATAAGATTGATATATTAATTATAGTAATTATTAAAGTACAGATAATATATAGCTATTGGCTGCGTAGCATACAATAACGGTGTTATCCGATGGTTTATGACGATTATGCTTGCTAAATGACCGAGTTTTGTCCGTGATTATGAAAACTGCCAAATAATGAATTTATATGCATAAGACGCAATCGCCGTCAAATAACTCGAGTTATTTAACAAGCACTGGCTACCGGATAACAACCTAATATAACTAAAACTTGCCAAAAAGTGCTACATAAATTGTCGTTGCAAATCCCCATGCACCTCCGATTAAGCCAAGTGAAGTTATAACCTAAATTTAATTATATTTACAAATGTTATTTAATTTTAGGCAGGTTAGATAAATTTACAGTAATACTTACAGTCTTAATCCTTTTTAAAAAAAAATAATGATAAATTGTGAATTAATAATAAGTAAATTATTTATGAAATTTAAAACCTAATTAAACATATAAAATATCAAAACCTTTTATCAGTTTCGACTTGAACAATAAATGATTGTACTTCGACTTCTATTTTCATAAGTAATGGTAACGTTGGAAATTCAGAAACAACATTTGAAGCAGGAAATGTTTCTTGTAAAATATTATAAAAAAAAAATTAATATCATTAGTTTTTATACAATTTTTATAAAAGTAATAAAATAATTATATACCCAATGTCGACGTTAAATACGGCATACTTTCAAGTTTAGATGAAAATCCTATAAAATTTTCCCAACTCGGAAGCATAATTTCTTTTCTTCTTTTATTTATTTTAGTTTTATATGACTATCAATAAAAAAAGATAAATAAATCAATGAATCATAAGTTGACTCATTTAAGATGAAAATCAGCTGATACATAAGCTTAGCTTATTAAACTTGCTCAAAAATCAGAGTCATTATCATCTTTAATGTTAGAAAAATTTTATAAATAGTTACATTGTTTGATGCAAGGTTATACAGACTTTTATTAAGAAGTGTTTGAGGAAGTTTTGAATACGTTGAAAGTTGATTTGTCAAAATTAAGACCTTATCATATCTTTTAAATAAATCTGTTTAAAGATAAAACGTTGTATATTGTTAAAGTATATCTTATTATTTTCGATCAAGAATAAAAAAAGCTTTTCTCAAAGTATTTTAACGTTTTAAAGATAAAATAAATTTCATTTGCAAGATACTAACGATATACTAACCTTTATCACTCATACTAAAAATAATAAACGGTAGTATCGTGCTATCACTTAAATTAAAATTAGTATCATTCAAATAAATTCTAAATTCCAAAGAATTTATTCCATTATTGGGTATTGCGGAAAAACTTAAATCTTCCGTCATAAAATAAGTATGATGATAGCCATTATCATCATTGTTGGTATTGTTTGCGATGATTAGATATTGTTTACAATCGTGAGGGCCACCTAGTATACATTATTGACAAATTTAATACGCAAAAAAGACAAAAAAGAGTTGGATATTTTAATATTCAATACTTACTAGCATTGACAAAATGGCAACTTATATTTGTTTGTTGTTTTGAATAAATATGAACAACTATAAAAGTAACATTTTAATAGCTTGTTCATCTCTTAATTCATGTTAAAATAAATCATAACTATTAATATTACCCGGAGCAGGAATAAAAGTTTCTTCTGCTATAGAATTTTGAATGACAGGATTATCATTATAAATACCCCAAATTATTACCCAAGTATATCCAAGTAAAGCGATTAAAAGTATTGTTAACACGAAATTTTTCAATCTAAATAATGAAGTTGGTTCAGTCTCGCGATATTTTTGAAATAAATTTTCAAAGATCATTTTTTGTGCACAAGATATGTTCAAAATGACATTTGATTTTTTCGTTATTAACTAAACTTTTATTTATAAAGGAAATATTTTATTATCGCCATAAAAATTTTTTTATATATATGTACAGTATAATGCAATTAGTTAGACACATCTACAAATTCTGTACATTTGTTTAGATTATCCGAATTTGAATTGCAAACAGGAATTAAGGAAATAAGGTAACAATATATTTGGAAATCATTCATATTACTGTTACATGCATATAACTGATATTCAAATAAGGATAAAAAATACTGTGTAATCAAAAAAATGCAGAATTTGGGGCACCTTAATACGCTACTAATAAATTATCAATTGTTACCTAATATATATCTGATATATAAATAACATCTTCTAATTACTATTAATCTTTGCTGAAAAATAAACATCATTACATTATAATGGCCTTAGGAAAAATATTTCGTAAGGAACGTAAGACTGAACCTATGTCAGTCTTGTGGTTACGAATTATCGTAACAACTATATATATATTCATCCTGATTGGATACTCCATATTTTTGATTTTGGATGTTTACAATGATCATCCCGCAATTCAGAGCTCGTTTATTGAAGTAAATTCATTTCCTGTCCCAGGTACTTTCTAAACTCTTGGCGTTTATGATTAATAAGTAACAATCTTACTTATAATTTTTTTTGACGAATTTTTAGAGCTAATGTTCTTAGACATTCCTGTTAAGGCAAATTTCGAATGTTATTTCACTTATGCTGGTGAGAATTAATATTTACGTGCTATATATCGTATAATTACTTATTTATTTTTTTTTTAAAATTAAACAAGCTAATAATACTCGTGAAGATAATAAGGCGTGCACTCAGTATTTAAACCAGCCTGTATTGAACGCCACTTCTAAGTATAATGGTTACTTTCAAACTAGTGGAGATTTACTCTTTTCAGCAAGCTCAAACGAAGGCCTAAAAACTATTGGAATTACGATCTATATTGATGATTCCACATATAATGCGAGTGACCCATCAATGTTTGTAAATATGCGAGCAGTTGATTCAGGTCGGATTCTTTTTTTTTAAAAAAATATAAAAATAAATGAATTAATGTAATTCTATAATAAATTGAATTAATTTGTTTTATTTGAATATAGAACTTTATAAAACTTACGGCTCTAAATTATTTGAAAATCAAAATTCCATGTTTTTGGATTCAATAGTTAAAATAAATACATATGAATTATCACCAAACCAAGTAAGTTTTTTACTCTAAAAATATAACACCACATATATACTTTTTGTTCGTAGTATTAATTGTCTTTTATGTTGAACAGTCTTACAATGTTCAACTAACAAGAAATATAAAACAACTTATGTCACAAAGCTGGAAAAATTATTTCGGATTTGCACCAGAAACCGAAAGAATACCTTATATTATTTCCACGATTGGTATTACATATTTATTACAGCTGATTTGAAAATTAGTTGGACGCTTAAAAAATTTTCTTGTTTTTGGAACCTTTCGGTTTCGTCTTATGAATCATCTAACTCTTCGGAAACCATGCCACAGTCTTCGGAACCTCGGTCCGATAATGGCGATGTGATTTCCGAAAAGTAATATGATTCATAAGACGAAACCGAAAGGTTTCAAAAACGAGAAATTTTTTCAAGTGTCCCACTAATTTTCAAATCAGCTATAAAAAATACTTTTTAAAAGATGTAACAAAATACTATTAATCATTAATTTTTAATTATTTATTATAGAATCTTCTCTTATTTCAAATACTACAAGACCTAAAACATTATTTTCCACAATAAATATCGAACCACAATCGTTTATAGTCCAATTTGATACAGATCAAAGGTATAATAAAAAATACGATTTAAATTTAATATTAGTACTATCATTATTATTATTTTACTTTGATCATTATTATTATCTAATCATTAATATTCTGTTTTTTTTTCTTCATTAATTTATAAAGGCTTAAAACTGTAAGTTCTTGAATTTTAAATAGCCTAAATAAAATTACAAAATTCAAAATTTTTTTCTTTTTGATTTATAGGTGTTGAGTTCTTTTGGATTATTTGGTGGTGTATTTGGATTAGTTATAAGTTTTTATGCACTACTTTTTGGTATTATTATTTTCTTTTCACTTTATTTGAATAAATGAATAAATATTAATTTGAATTAATAAAATTTTCATGTTTTTTTTCTTTTTTTAGGTACCGGAGCTATCAAACCATGGGGTTTAGTTCAAAGACATCTTTTCAAAGTTAACCGAATTGTACAAGATAAATTATTAAGTACTCTAGAATCAATGCCATTCATTAGCCATTTAACTCATGATATAAATGATTTGAAAGATGATCTTTCAATTGAAAAACTTGAAAAAAGATTAGATTTATTACAATTATTTTTAAGAGATTATGTAGCGAACGTACAATATTTAGAAAACTTTCAACAATCCGACACAATGACTAATGGAGAACTCAGTGACAACAACTAATAACTAATATTATTAAACCCAAATTTTGCTCATTTTTAGAAATTATAAACAATGAATAATTTAATTTTTAGAGTAAATTTATTCATCACTCGGGATGTTTTTTGATATAATTCATCATATAATAAGATTTTAAAATTTTACTACCGTATTTGCGCGTATTAGCGGGCCGGGGTGCTATTTCGAGTAATGGCCCGAATTAAGCTTAATTTAGGCCGAAATTCGAAATTACACCCCTGCGCGTTATTATGCGCAAATACGGTAATAAAACTACCTTTCTACCTTTAAGATTCTAACAAAAAAAAAAAGATATTTACGCATTATTCCAAGTTCAACCTAAAAGTGCGTTTCCTTAATTCTATATCATTTACAGTTGATTTGAACACTTGATGAATTTTGTGATGATCGTCAGCAAATTTCGGTAATACCAGTACGATCATATGTAATATGAGAGGGATGGTACCGTTCAACTTTTTGGTACGCTATATTTTTTCCTGTTTTAGAATGTATTATGGTTATCTTTTGTTTTCTGTTTATGGTATATTTCGAGATGATGATAATATATGTTTTTGATGTCGCTTATGCTGATCCTTTAAAAAATCCTATTTAAGTAGGATTAAATGTTGATCATTGTGCATTCCTATTACGACATTTTTTATCATCAATAGGTAATTATTGCGACATTCTCGAACATGCCTATGATTGTTAAATCTGACTAATATCGCAACATGACATCGCTACTAGTAAAATTTAAAAAACTGTAGCCTTTAAAAATGATTTTGATTGGTCGTATTTACTAATTTCTTTGTGTATAATAATGGTGCTGCTTAATAATAATTAGAATAAAAAAAACTGCAATCAGACCGTGAGAAAATAAAATAAGATGACGATCTATTTAAATCTTTAATTATTGCGATCATTTGCATATTATTGTAATAAATCCATCACAGCTCATATTATATTTGAATTAATAATAAGTTTATATCTATGTTTTAAAAAGTCGACTTTCGCAACTTTTGAAATTTAAAATTCGACTTCCATTCGTTATGCCATATTATAGCATTGAAATTATATTAACCGAGATATGGATAACGTTAATAACATGCATTGGTGAGTCACATACTGTGTATCGCCTGAATGATAAGATTTATAACAGTAAGGCCGTTTGAAGTTGATTCTTCGGTTAACATTTTTCCAGGACTCTTGGGGGTAAAATGAAACGAACATATGAGACAAACATATATAAAAATGGACAAGTGACTGGTGAGAGTTATCCAGCATTTTTGCTTGGCTGTTTATTTTTCGAGAGACTTTAGCTGGGGTTTATGTTAACTAAAAAATTAACTTCAAACAGCCTAACTCTATAGAAACTATAATAATTCAATACAAACTAACTCAACCCTGACTATATTGTAATTATTAGAATAACAAGCAAGTTTTGCTCAAGAATTTATTACAATAGAAGTCACAATAATTTTGTTACAAACTCAGCTTTAAAATGCATTAGGTGTCAGGTTTGTTTGTAACAGAATTTTTTATAATAATTCATGAAAGAAATTATAATAACATTAATATAAACTAACTCACCTTTTCGCTATAGACATTAATGCTTCGATAGGTAAACAGAATTAGCCTTATCTAATATGTAGAAAAAAATTAATAACCCATTTTAAGCCACGCAAAGTAATTTTTCATCTTGCATAACATGGTGTTCCAAATTCCAGTCAGCAAGTTAGATTTTTTTTTTAATCTACTATAAATTAATAAGCTTATGTTTTAATTTTTCAGTTTCATAACATGGAATCAGAAACAAAAAATTTTGGATTTTTTTTCAAATCAATTAGGCAATTCTAGAAAATTAAGGGTGATACTGAACTAAAAATAATAACAAAAATGGAATAATTGGAATTTAAAAAAAATAAGTTTTTTTTTGACGATTGGGTCAGCAGGTTATGCAAAATGAAAAATTAACTTTGCATGGCCTAATTTGAAGAGATTGTCAATTGTATGATTGGAAGATATTATAGAATTACATTTTGATTTGTCACCTTGACCTTCATAGTTTTATGCCATGGTCCTTCTAATATTTTGATAAATGCAGTTATTTTCTGATTAATGCTATAATAAACGTGATTAATGAATTCGAATTACTAAGATTATAGAGATTATATCTTTTGTTACGAGTTATATAGGCTACTTGAGTATGAGCTTAAACTTGTTGTATGTGCCTGACCGTGTACAACATTACACACTGCGAGCTATGTTTTATATTTTAAATTTACATGTCACATATGATCGTACTGGATCGCATATTGCGCAGCTATTCTAATTATTATTTTCAGCATACTGTAATAATATATCGACTAAAAATTATATTATCGAAAACTGTTATTACTGAAAAATAATATGGCATTGATACCTGAAAAATTTTAGCATATAGTACATACTATACGTACTGTATACTCTCCTGACATTGATTACTGGAATTTTGAAAATCACATTACCTACTGACGATCATAGCCAAATATACAGCATTTTTTTAATGAGAAAATTAAACTTGGCGTAGTAAGTAAAGTTGTACAGAATAACAATTTGCATATACTCTAAAATTTTTAGCCATTTTAAATAAATTTTATTAAGTCATATTTAGCATTATTGATCAAAAAATGAAAATTAAAAATTTTTTATTAGGTTGACACATTTTAAAACCCTATTATAAATAATAGTTGGTTTTAAAATATGTTATTCTCCATATCTAAAAGCATGTATAATTAAATTTTCATAGAGCAATTCAAAAACAGTCTCATAAAATATTAAATTTTGACAAATAAAAAAGCTACAATTTTCATACTTTAAAATTCAATATAGCAGAATATTATAAAAATTGTATTAGAATAGCTTAAAAAAATAATCATATGGGGAGCGGTCAATTAAAACACGGCTTATGGCATTTTTTGCAAAAATGAGTTAACAATACTATCAAATAAAGCATGCATTTGACTATATAATTTAGCATTTAAAGCATCGATTTGCATAATAAAATTTTTGCGATGCCTATTTTTCTAAATGCCGTATGTAATTAGAAGCAATCTAAAAATAGATTTTAGAAATTAGCTTGTTGATCCTTGCTGCATAGTCATAGAAAAGAGCTTGTATGAGTGGCTAATTCATGTAGATCAAACAGGTTCTACTAATAATAGATCATCATTGTTGTTACACTAAATTTAAAACATGATTTTCTCAAAATGGAAAAAAAGCCATAAGCCGTGTTTAATTGACTGCGCCCCATATATATATTAAATAATAAATACTTAAATACTTTAATTTGGAGATTTTTAATAAAAATTTTTAACAGTTACCGTAATTATGCCAAATTTTAAGGTATGAAAATTGCAGCTTTTTTATTTGTCAAAATTTTTAATTAAACTCAATATTTTATAAGAACTTTTTTGAATTGATCTATGAAAATTTAATTATATGTGCTTTTAGTTATGAGGCATAGAAGATTTGTCTGGGTCTCGAGGTTTATTTATATCTTGCTGAAGTATAGTTAAGCAAAGCTAAGTATACCTTTGATTTCTTGTATATGGTTTCTTCTTGTGGTGATTCTAATTCCATGCTATTTATATCACTCTAGGTATGGAAGTTTAAATGCAATCGTTAATTTGATTAATGATCAGCAGGCTGATATTGAACTAATACAGGTGATGTGTTAGTAATTGGTTGTTCAATATAACAGGTAATCAAAGAGTTTAACCAATCGATGCTTTTATAAAAAGATGATTAACTCAGTCTTTCTTTCTCTGACTGGGTTATAAATAGAACTGGATTCAAAATGCAGGTTATGAAGTTACAACTAAATGAACAACTTTAACAAAAATAACAAATATGTCATAGGACAAGAGTAAATATAATAAGCGATTCTATTATAACAATGAGTTTAACAATAAGAGAACACTTCTTACACTTCTACTCTTATCTTGAAGGTTAGAACTAAGAATTGAACTCTTCCTGAGTTCCTTAAATTTGAACTCTTTCTTACTCTTTATTAAGATGAAGAGGGGTCTTATATACTTTTTACCCTCTTAGGAAATATATTGATTTTAGACTAACTATACTATCTCTATTAAATTTGTTTCTATTGTACAATTCCTTTACTATGATCTTATTTCTTTGGGGTGAAAGGCAGAGGTGGCTTCCCCAAGTATCAGGCATAAGTGTTGTTAAAAACATCCTCATCTTGATGCTATAATCTATTGTGTAACAATACATATAGTTGGTGAAACTAAAACTAGGCTAAGTACATTGTTTACAAAAAGGTGTATAAACTAACATTGTCAGCTACAATATTTATCTACCATGTATACCCAGGGTATTTCCCTAGCACATTTTAGAACCTGGAGTATACATATAGAGGGATATATTGTATGAATACTTCTATGTTTTTAATCTATTTTACTATTATATGCCTGGTATATAAGTGGGATACCCTCATATTTATATACCCGGTATAAATCAAAATTTGGCATTCTAAATTGCTGCAGGGGTATAGACCATGGGGGTATACATGTCGGGTAAATAAATGCCAAGGGCATAAACTAGTTTTATCTATATGGGCGAAGCTAACATGTGTGGAATCTATTGTTTATGAAAGGGGAGATAAACAAACTTGAGCAGCAAGATCCCAAGGGCAGAAACTGGATTGTGGCCCTGGTATGCGCAGTTACTATATGCTCATAACCAGTGGGAAAATATCCTAGAAAAAAAACTTGGGGCATAACCCGTTACAATGTACTGTACGTACTGTACGCCAAAATTTTTGCCGATCACTTTTGCCAGCCAATCAGAAGCTGGAAAAGAGCTATACATACAGAACGTACAGTACATACTGTATGCTAAAATTTTTCAGGTATCATAACTAGGCATGCCCATTTAAATTCATGTGTTTAAAACCTATCAATAGCCAATCACATAACGTAAATCACAGGATTTGAATTCTTTTTTTTCATTCAAATTTTGCTTTATATAAAGTATCACCATATTTACAAGTTTTGAGTTCAAAATTATTCTATATCACATTTCGCGCAAAATCGCATGATGTATAAAATTCACATGAGAGCATATTTTAAAGCTCAAAATATAACCCAATCATGATATTGAATTGGCCAATCAGATTAGAAGTTTATAGACTATAATATATTTTTTTGAGTTAAGGTTTCTATAGGTTAGGGTTAGGTTGGGCATGCTTTTTGGCCATATGGTATGCCCATAGGCATGCCTCGTGCCCCTGTGCCTCGAACCCTATTGGTTACTAATTAAAAATGACGGGAATAAAATTTTTACATATAGTAAGCGTCATTCTAATCTTATATCACCTAACATTAAGGCCTTAACCTTAAATTTTTATCTCACGCACTTCAGTTTATTTACCCGTGCCATAAGTAAAATCCTGTATGTCTATAGGATAACTTTCTTCGTGATTGGTAAATAATTTACAATTGTATTTATACTTTAGAGTACTTTTTAAAACTGCAGCATTTCACAAGCAAAAAATGAAATAAGAACGTTTCTATCTTCAGTGAAGCCCAACTGTACTATGCAAAATAATCTAAAAGATCAACAACCTGAGGTAATTTGCTTTGAAGGTAGAATATTATAAATAGACTATATATAATTACAAAATGGTCGAATGTATTTGACTTAATAAAAAAATTAGCAAAACATACTTCTTTTTTAAGAATAGAAAAACGCTTTGCTATGCTACGTATACAATGTTTTAGAATATAGTGTAAAGAACTTTTAATGTGTAAAACTGAAGTTAGTTATAAGCAATAAAAACTGTTGAAAATTTTAGAGTTACAACAAAACATTGTATAGCTTAATAGTTTTTTCACCACAAGCGTTAATTATAATACAGCAGAATATAGATTTTAGATCTCATATTACTTCAGTATAATAAATGAAATAGACTTTTATGAAAACATATATCCTTTTCGTTCTTTTATTATTAATTAATGATAGAGTTAATTTCACAACTATAATTTTATTGGCTGCTTGCGTATATGACCAATCATAAAGTAATATTCAATTTCATGTGATCTACCGATCATGAGAAAGTGCAAAATTTTTGCCGATCACTTTATATTAATAATTATGTGAACCAATCAGATCGCCAGAGACAATTATACCGGTACGTACTATACTGTACATATGCACTGTACGCTAACAAATCAAAAAAAAACATGAAATTGTACACCATTAATGATGGTATACAATC
The DNA here is from genome assembly GCA_003550325.1 of Gigaspora rosea. Taxonomy (NCBI): domain Eukaryota; kingdom Fungi; phylum Glomeromycota; class Glomeromycetes; order Diversisporales; family Gigasporaceae; genus Gigaspora; species Gigaspora rosea. Next base: position 144,620 of record QKWP01000192.1, on the reverse strand, counting down.
AACCAACACAAAGCACGAGTATGGATATCGTGGATTTTCGAAGGCATGATAATTTAGCTAGTAAGTTATCGATTTGAGACGATAGGAAATCAAATTGTCGTGCCTGTAGTTAGCATTTGCTTGAAGTTGCAACTTCGGTACTTGAAGTTACGCTTGCCGAAAATTACCTGCTAACGCGTGCAAGTTGATCTAATTTCAGGGGCTAATTTCAGTCAAGTGCAATTTCAGGCACCTGAAGTTATAACTTCAGGCAGTGTCAACTTCAGGCACGACAACATTATAAGATAGTTTGGCAATTTTGCTTGGTTAAAGATTTTTTAATAATATAGCCGGCCCAGTAGATCAGCATGAATAGTTTGGCGGGTCAACCTCCATAGGCTCATATATTATGTTGTATCATAGATTATGTTGTACCATCATTGAATAATATCCTGCCACCTCTTTTTTTTTTGTGGGAGCTTCTAATTCATTACTATTGACTTTCTTGCTACAGTGTAAAATACATTCAAATCTTAAATGCAACCATAGGATTAAAATTTTGAAAACATGCGTTTAGAGAACAACAAGAAAAACGTTTTTATAGTAATCATGCATGTAATTTATAGCTGCATCAAAGAAGGCATTTAGAGGATATTTTACGTACGTATGCATGTATCTAATTTTATTAAAATTTTCAATATAACTTAGGCGCATTCGAAGTTAATTTTTAGGTTAACATCACCCCCGAAAAATGTGCAACCAATCAAAACGCCGGATGACTCTCGCCAATCACCTGATTTACATCAACCAATGAAATTAGACCATCTTTGTTCATTTTTATATGTTTGTTTCAAATGTTCGTTTCATTTTACCCCCCTCCCGAGAGTCCTTGACAGGGATGTTAACTGAAGAATCAACTTCGAATAGACTTAATAACAGAGCGACGCTAGCGACAATTTATATTTCTCAGACCGATCAATACGTTATAAAGATATAAAGTAAATATCATAATTAAATAAATATATTTATAAAGATGTGATATAATAGCTATTTAAAAGACATTTATTATAATAAGACCGTTTAAAGTTAATTTTTTTGGTAAACATCGTCCCCTTTGATGACCCCCTGGTAAATGAACATATGAAAAAAATAAAAATTAAAAAAAAATAAAATAAAAAATAAAGTAAAAAGTTATAAATATAATTAGTCTATTCGAAATTAAATCTTCGGTTAACTTCATCCCCTCTCATAAAGTTAAATAACCAATCAAAATTCCGGATAACTTACCCTAATCACATAATTTAAATAATTTACAGCCAATATTCTCTTGATCGATCAAATCTGCATAAAGATCCAGATCACTAGATAATGAGAATTTTGTTTGTAAAAAATTGTACAAGAAGTACTTATTTCGGATGAATAAGGTAGATAATTTCTTTATCTTGCTTCGATCTTTTATGAGAGGAATGTAATATATACTACTGAATCAAATTTGCTGGCCTAATTAGTAACTCAACTAGAATCTTGAAATTAATTCGTCATAATAGAATTTGCTTTTTAAAAAAGGTTGTGCATTTATATTTCGTTTTATTTCCCCTCTATTACAATCCCCTCCCGAGAGTTTTAAAGAGTGATACAGTATTAACCGAAAATTAATTGCAAGCGGCCTAAAGTAAAATGATAATACAATACAATGATTTCACTTTTGTCATCGCCAACTATTATTAATAATGAAGCTAAGATGTAATAGTATTATCCAAAATTGGACAGGAGCAGACTATTAGTGCATGATGTAATTTTTGCTACGAATTGATTATTATTTTTCATATAGGTCTGTATATGTTTATAAAAATCAATTATACTTTTTTCACTATTTTTAAGGTGCATATTTATTCGTTGCAATAAATCCACTAGATTCAAATATATGGTGAATCAATAGAAAAGGGACAAATTTTTTCGAAGTAAAAGTTTTCTCAAATTGAGCTTAAATCTTTTATCAAATGTTTTATTAAATCTAATGAAAAGTTTTTATTTTAATTCTAGTTAATCCTAAGATTAAAATAAAAAAAAATTTTTATCAAAATTGGTTAAGTAGTTGTCAAGATATTTTAATTTAAAAATTAAAAAAAATTTTACTAAAAATGATTTGTCTCTTTTCTATTATTCTAATAACATTACTTATCATTATAGTGTAATTTTATTTTATATTTAACTTGTGAAATGTTGATATAATTCTTGTGCCTGAAATTGCTACCTTTCTGGACCGAACGCGTTCCAGAAGGACCATACACACCTAAGGAAATTACATAACGCAATTGGGATGTTATATTGGTTAAAATACTTTTCAAGAGCTTGTACATAGTGGTGTAATCCGTTGATCGGCAATCCGATAACTGTATCATCTGTGCGCATATTGCAGATCAACTATTCGAACTACAGTTAAGTGTAGTCAACTACTCGTAACTGTAGTTAACTGTAGTTAGCTATTCGAACTAAGATACCATAGTTAACTGTAAAAACTATAGTTAACTATAGTCAGCTATTAAATCTATACAAATAAACTATTGAATCTACTCAAAACTATTGAATTTAAGTTATGCGAATTGATATAATTCATTCGATAGCGGGATTACAGAATATATGGACGACCTTATCGGTCTATTATCAGGCATTTATATGGTCATGTGAATTTTTTTTTGCCTTGATATTTTTTGCTTGAGGATTTATGCAAAAATATCACAGGAAAAAACATCACATGGTCATATATATCTGCCGGATAACATCAATATTGGATGTAAAATACCTATTCTGAAAAGCATAACATATTGATCAGCTATCATTCCTAAACCTAATCCTAATATATATAACAATGGACGGATTTTAAAATGTGTACGTATTATAACAATGGACGGATTATAAAATGTGTACGTATTTTACACCCCATACTTTGCTGATCTGGTCATCCATACCATACTGATATTCGTATTATCTCATAAATCTGTATCAGGTATTGTACAATCCGTATGCATGTTGTTCAAACTATAGTTAACTGTAGATACTATTAAAACTATACGGCTTAGCTATACAAATTTGCCGATTAACTATTTAAACTACGCAAAATCCGTAAGGATATAGATTTGAATAGTTCACATCACTACTTGTATAGTCTAGCCGTATTATGAAACAAGCACAAGGTGTTAAATAAATTTAAAACTTGCTCCGTAAATTTGTTGAATCCTTTGAATCAATTTGTAGTTTTAAAACGCTGTTTTGAATATGCCGTGTACAACGCTCAATAAGTAAAAATAACTAGAAATATGTGTAGTAATGAGTTAATAGTGCAATATAAGAGCCAAGATAAGAGTTATCAGCTGTTGGCTTAACAAAGATATTAAAAATATGGGTGGAAAAAGGAGAGATCTACATTTAGATCTGATCAAAAATTTCGAGAAAATCATGTTTTTGTAGATCGTGCCAATTACTGTATACTTTAATATAAGGTTGCATGTAAAAGCTTGAAAATATTTAAAGAAATTATTCTAAAAAATATTATACATCTGCTTATGCTTTATTAAATGAACCAATAAAAATTTTTTAGCAAAAAAGGAGATCTCTCCCCTTTCTACTAAATAGGCCATATATAGAACTGAGGCTTTTTAGCGTTCCAAATATTAAAAGTAATCTAATTCATTGTGCACTTTGTGTTTATCACCCTTAGCCTATGGGATATGTGATATACTCAGGATAGGATTGGATTGACCAGTTAACATGTGACTTTGCCAGATATTCTTGTGTAAATTTAGAAACTCTAATTTTAGAAAGAAAAAAACAACGCGTACTGCGTATGCAAATCGAAATCACAAGACATTATTATGTGTGACACTCTTTTTTTGCACGGAAATTTCAAAATTGTTTTTGCGAAATTATTGTGTAACTTTTTTCTAATTGTTTGTAATACGATATTATTCAAATTAAATATATATGAATTTCAATATTATATACTGTATTTTATAAACCATTATTGTAGCTTCTTATATTTTAAGCAAAATGATTTTTGGAGAAATTTACCAGAGATATCGAAAGACTGAGCCTTTAAAAATTCATATCATGAGAATTATTACTAATATTCACTATTAGTATGATTTTCGATATTATAAACGATCGACCCATCATTAGTTATTCTTACATTAAAGAAGATTTGTCGTTTCCAGGTATAAAAAGATAATTTATTTTTTATATTTGATATACGATAATTCTAAAGCTATGTCAATTAGATATAAAATTCTTTTCTGAAAATTTGTTTATTATGACATGTTACTTTATAACTTCTGGTAAGAAATGTAATATTTAATCTTACAACTATTCGTATAGATTTTACGTCAATTCAAATATAAAATTTAGAAATAAATTTTTAACTCCTACAAATATTTAGAGGAACAAAATCTTAGCACTATTTTTTTCGATACGAGCTGCAACCAATATATCACAGATCCATCAGAAAAAGATGATTTTTATTACAATGGATATTTCTCAATTCCGTTGAAAGATAATTATAAATTAGTTTTATCAAATATCACAAATTATGGAAAGCGTGGTGAACAAACAATTAATTTTCAATTGCAATTTATGGATGGAAATGTGGAACTAAATACTAGTTCAAGCTTTTTTGTTCAAATTTCTGATTCAGGTATGTTTAAAAATACCATTTCTTTATTAATCATATATTATAAGTCATATAATTATTATATGCAGAAAACGTTGATTTGGAAATGAATGTATCTTCGATATTTTCACAATCAATTACACAAGCTAATACTTATAAAATTCTCGGTGGACAAGTAAACATTTTTTAATGAGATATAAAAAAAAAATTTTTTTTTTTTTTACTATTTCAATTAATATTAAATTTTTATTTATTAAAAGGATTTTTACCTTTATTTGAGTAGAAGTATCAGGAAATTTATTATCCCAAACTGGAAAGCCATTATGGGATTTCAACCTGATTATATTATAAAACCTTACATAACATCAAGAATGGGTAATTTAATTTTAGTATAAATCTTAATAGTTAAAAAAAGGCTATAATTTAGTAAGATAACTAATTATCAAAGAAGAAATAAATTCATAATCAGCATAATTATTATTTGTGAAGTGAAATGTTCCCATAAATTATAATCATATTAATAAAATTATTTATATGTTATCTAGAGGTGTCACGAATGCAATATGGTTCACTAACATCTGTAGCCGTCAAGCCTGAATTTGATATAACTACTGTGGAAACAGAACAAAGGTAATCTTTAACAACAGTTACTTAAATTCGGTTTACTTTTATTGCCGTATTCATTAACATTAAAATAATTTTAAAGATCACATACAGTGAGTATTATGATTATTGAGTTTATAAATATAAGCATAAATTGATTAATTTATAATTATATTTTCATATAGGTTTTGAATTCTCTAGGCATTATTGGCGGTGCATGGTCACTTGCTATATTGGCTTACAAAATATTATTCGGTACGTTTTATCAATAGTCAAATACAATAGTAAATAGACGAAAATAGACGAAAATAGTGGCTTTAACGTTGATAAACGTGGCAAATAATTTCAACGTTTGTCAATAAAAACCTCAATAGATAAATAAGTTAAAGCTATCATAATGTCGGGCTGCTATTTTCGACATTATGAAAACTGCTTTATTTAAAATATATAATAAAATGTAACAATGGTCTGAATTTCTTTTAAAAATAGGCGATGACGCAATTCAGCCTTTTGGATTACTTCAAAATCGTGGCTACTTTTACAAACGAACTCAAAAGAAATTAACTAAATCCTTGTCTACATATCCTTTAGTCAATCTTTTAGATTCGTCAAATAATATTGATGATGAGGATGATGAAAGTCGAGTTGGTCACTTAGATTCGTCAAATAATATTGATGATGAGGATGATGAAAGTCGAGTTGATCACTTAGATTCGTCAAATAATATTGATGATGAGGATGATGAAAGTCGAGTTGATCACTTAGAAAAAAAAATTAATGATTTAGAATTGTTTTTAAGAGATTACGTAGTCGAAGTACAGCAATTAGAAAATGCTTATAAAAATAGCAAAAGCTCTAAAGATAAATAAATACCTAATTTGACATTTTGATTACTACAAATACTTATTATAAATTTATCATGATATGGTGCTAGTAGCCTATACACAGTGTTGTACATTGGACAAAATTGGACGTAAAAATACATCTTAAATCAGACTTTAATCCAATAATTAACTAAATATTATTGGGGTTTGGTCAAAATCCCGACAAACAAAATCCCGACAGGTCATAATCCCGACAAAAAAATCCCGACAACAAAAAAAGTTTCCTTGATCAACTTTACTATAAAATCAACTAAACCAAACCCTAGCCCAGGCGTTCACCCTAACCCTAACCTAGGCACTCGCCTAACCCTATCCCTAACTTAAATAAATTTAATGATTTTTTTGTTGTCGGGATTGTCGGGATTTTATTGTCGGGATTTTTTTGTCGGGATTATGACCTGTCGGGATTCTGTTTGTCGGGACTTTGACCCGCTCCCATATTATTATTGAATATTTTTTGGACCCAATTAAACTTTTAATATAACCACTTTTATAAATCAAATCCAATCATTAATTAGGCATTGGATATTGTAAATTTACAATGACAAAGTCCAATCTGACCACTAAATTTATTGGACATGACATCACTGCCTATACACATCACAAAGTACTTTTTATGTAGCTCTAAAAAGTTGTATAAATGTCATATAAAATTTTTATACAGATTTACAAACCAAATGTAGATTTGTGTAGTTAAAATTTTTATACGTAGTTTAATATGTAATATTTGTATCTTTAATACTTTACATATTAATATACAGTAGCAAGAAACTCAACTTATTATAACAAAAAGCATTTAGAATTTTAAGATAATAAATGGCGTTGTATACCAGAACATTATAATTGTGCATATTAAAATATCGTAAATATCAATACGATCATATTACGTATATGCATTTAGAAAAATTCTATTTTATTATAAGACCACAAAGTTGATTTTTCGTTTTGCATTACCCACCAACCCATTTTTTAATTTTTCAATTTTTTTTTTTTTTAGATAACAATTGTGCAATTTATCGATTTTTGACATATATTTTTTTTCCGCTATTCTCATCCGGTTTCACCCAATGGAGACCTTAATTTCCGCAATTGTGCGATAGGTCTGATGGAAAAAATATGACTGCCAGACCAATTTTTTGATTTCTTGTTGTGCAAAATGAAAAATTAACCTTGCATAATCATAGATGTGAACATTATTCTATTAATTTACAGTAAATTAAAAAAAAAAGACCGACCAACCCATGTTTTCACCTTATAAGAAAAATGTACCGTAAAGGTACTGGTTGGCGGCGTAATAGCACGGGTTTTAGTGGCACGGATTAAACCCGGATTTTGTACGTAATAGGCTTGGATTGGCGCTGATTTTTGGTCCGTGATGGACCGTATACCCGTACCAATTGGACCGTTAATGACTCGACACTTTACTAGTCCAAATGGCACGGGTTTTGGACGGTAATTAGCGTGAATTACCGTGCTATAAAACTGTGATAAAAAAAATACACGCAAGTAGATTACATCAACAGTCAATATAATATGAACTAACTAACTGCACATGCATCAAAATTTTGTAAGTAATTTTTTTTAAGACACCCAGAGCAGTTTAATTAGCGAAATTATGAGATATCGCAATTTTTTTAAAAAAATCGTATATTGATCTTTCGCTCTTCGTGAAACGAGACGACACGTACCACTTTTGACACGTATCATTCCGTGAATGAAGGTGCAACGTATAACGTGACATAACATGCCATCTCATCTCGTAATTTCCGTACCACTTTTTGCCGTGACATTTCGTCAAAGCGTCTGTATGTACCACTCCGACCATGCCATTTCGTGTATTCCCGACACCACCCGTACCACTTTTTTTATAGGGTCAGATTCCATGTAATGCAAAACGAAAATCAACTTTGCATGGTCTAAAATTCGTACAAATTCAGTTAATTATACATCTAAAATAACATTTATAAGAATTAGTTAGTAATAATTTTATTATTATTATTATTATTATTATTTGAGTCATAGTCATGCCTTGTGAACTAGAATTTTATTCAAGTTACATGCAAACTGGAGGAAAATCACCATTATAAACACTTTAACAGCCAATCAAATGTCAAGAACAGGTGTAATATAGCACCATTAGAAAAGTTCAAAACAAACGTACGCTTTGTCAAAAATCGCTTAGAACGCAAAATTTTGTCTATGAAAGAACCTTCTGTGCATTAGTAAAAAATTTCCCTTGCAAAATTTTGTTATATGTAGTACCTTCTAATCCTAGCCTAATAATAATACCCTAACCCTAACCATACAAAACAAAATTTACTTGGAAGTAGGTTTGAAGTGATGATTCTACCCTTGTGGTTACATGGTGGTGTTATTTTGAATTTTGTCCAGAATTAAGCTTAATTCTGGCCATAATTCGAAATTACATCATTCCGCGAAAATGTTTACCTTTAGGAACCTCTGACATTTATGAGAGTCCAAACTAGCTATATTTACAACTTTTTGTTGTCCAATTACATATTTTTTCACTACCCAAAACCTTTCCTTGTAAACAGCTTTTATTATACACTTTCAGCTAAATAAATATTTATATCAAAGACAAAGATAATATTGTAACAGTGTACATATATGATTATATTTTTATATAACACAAAATTATAAATCTTAGCAATTTATAAATATATGATTATAGAAAATTGATCTTTTTATATTCTTTTTTAATAAACTATACCCCTATTAATATAGATAAATATTTTTAATTGGTTTAGAGTTAGAGTTATTAAAGGATCCCAAAGATTGCATAGATAAGCTAGATTTAAATTATATAATTTGATATAAAAATAATGTATAATATTTTGAAAATTTGCTAAATTAATATACAAAAAGATTTTTTAGTTACTTATAACTTATTAATATGTACTTTAAAATCCTGTTATTAATAGTAGTGAGGTATTATCAAAAAAAAATATAGAAATATTAATTTTCTAAATATATATAAATAATTTAATATGTGAAGATCCAGGATATTAATAGCCAGGTCTAATATACAGAGCAGGCCGACTCTTTTGTAAAAAATTTTTGCATACTGTATGTAAACAGACCGATTAAAAAATAATTAGTGACGTGAACTGCATTAACTTAATTCATAAAGATTTTCATTCTGGAAATATTGTTTTAGAAAAAAAAAGATTTTTCTTAAAATATCAGGCCAAATACATGAACACGTAAATTTTAAATTATTACATTTTTCTAGAAATAATGATCAACCATATATTTTGTCATAATCATCAATAATACACCTAGAGGATCCTATTTTTGTAGGTTTTTGGCTTTAAACTTTGAAAAAAACCTTCCACTGAGAATCGAAATTTAAAAATATTATAGTTTTTTCAAGCAGGAAATGTTTATTGTTATTTGGGGCAGCGTCAACTAAAACAAGGCTTATGGCTTTTTTTCTATTTTGAGAAAATCACGTTTAAAATTTTGTGTAACAATAACAATGATGATCTATTACTGTATTATTAGTATAACCTGTTGGATCGACATTTGCTAGCCAATCACACGAATCCATTTCTAGGGGATGGCTAAAGCCAGGTGCGTTTATATGTTTTTGATTATTTAATATTAAAATTAGTGTAAGGGTTAATTAGGGGTTAGGGTTAGGGCTTGGCCTATAAGTAAAATTGTCTTCCCGACATTTTTTATTAATGCTCCTAGACAGGTTTAGACACTCGTTTTTTGTATTTTCGGCGTTTTTCACTTTTTTTCTTTGTTTTTGTCTCGTCGGGCTGATCCGTAAAGATCAAATTTTACGATTTGATTGGCTTTCTATCACAAGAACGCACCTGGCTTTAGACGACCCCATTTCTATGACTCTGCAGCAAGGATCGACAACCGGATATTCAAATACTAATTTTAGATCACGTTTAATCGTATACAGCATTTCAAAAAGTAAGCATCGGTAAAAATTTTACTATGTAAATCAATGCTTTAAATGTTAAATTATATAGTAAAATTCCTGCTTTATATGATGGTATAGTTAACTCATTTTTGCAAAAAATGCCATAAGCCTTGTTTTAGTTGACGCTGCCCCAATTTTCTTTTGTTAATATAGCAATCAAAACGATAATTATTATTAGCTCAACAAAACTAGCAAGTCTATATTTACTTAAAGAATAGCGATAGTCTTAAAAATAGATTAAACATTAAATATCAATTGAAAATTAATATAAATTGTATTCTATTTTTTGCAACTCTATATAAATACCACTTAAACTTAAAGTAGTACTCCGTAGAATCAATAAACGTACTTCTTTAAACTCAGTTTCCTGACGGGCTCTTGATACCGGTAGGAGAGTGAAATGAGTTTGAAGTTAGTTGCAAAATTATACAATATTTTTCATTATCGTTTTTTGATTTCATTGGATTTATTGTTTCTGTAATATATAAACAGTCAAGTTTTTTTGCATGATTTATGACCTTTATCAGCTCATCTAATAATGTAATATTAAAATTGTAATAAATATATTATTTTTTAAATTAAAAGCTAGTATATCGACAATGATGTAATAAGAAAAGTGAATTAACATTTACATAAAATTAAAATGAAATGCAACCTTATTTTATAATAAATGCTGTTCTCACGAAACGTAATATTGTTCTTGTTGTTCTTCAAAGTTTTTTAACCTCAATTTAATGCCATGTTCAAGATTCACCTTCAAATATTTTCAATTAATTAACAATAAACAATACAAACATAAATTATTGTATAGAACTAGTACCTGGTGTCTTTCTGGTTCATCTGTACTAATGAACAGATACTTCATACGTTTTTATACTCAGGCAAATCTGATTCAAATGTCTAATAACTCATTGTATTTAATTAAAAATATATTTTAATTGGATGAATATAAATGCATCAATTATAGAAAACTAAATAAAGAGTTCAATTCATCACGAAGTTATTTTTATGTAGACTTATGTATTTAAAAATTATATGTAAGTCTACAAACCCAATGTAGACTTACATAGCATAATTTATACATAAATATAATTTTTAAATAATATTTATTTAACAGTTATGTAACGAAAATTTAAAATATAAAAATGTGTTAAGTAGCCAAATAAGTAAAATGTAGAATGAAATAAAAGTCATAATTAAGGTTAGGGTTAGAATTAGAGTTGGCGTTAGGGTAAAATTGCGAGAGGAGCATTTTTAATTAAAAATGCAACAAGTGTTACCCTAGTAAAATTTTGAGATATTGACTATTTCTTTTTCTATAAAAATTTATTTATATTTTATAATATATAAAGGTTACATTATTATATACGTAAAATTTATTAATATATAATGTTTATATAAAATTTTTATCTAAATTTTACGATATATAAGAATTATATAACATTTTTATTTAAATTTTTATCGATATATAAAAGTTATATAGTTATAATATATAAAATTTATTAATATATAAAATTTTATGTAAAAAATTTATTTAGATATTTATAACATATAAAAGTTGCTTAATTATTATACATAAAATTTATAAATATATAACATTTACATAAGCCTTTTTTATAAATTTATTTTTATATACATTCAAATAAATTTACATAAATTCTATATTAAATAACATATAAAAATTAACATATATAATTTTTATATAGTATTCTATATAATATTTATGTAAAGTTGTAGATCTATGTAGATTTTATAAAAAATGTACTTGCTGATGTTGAACTCTTGAAAATATCAGTTTTATTAATAGCTTTGTGGTTAATGACATTAACTACAAAGATATGATTTTATGTTACATGGTCTTAATTTATTTTACATTTGTATAAATACTATTCAATCAAAAGACCATTCTCTTTAATTATGTAATCGAATTGGTATCTCTATTAATCACTGAAAATCTATCATAAAAATTCTAATTAAAAAATGGTATTCATTGTGTAATATAAAATTAAATATTGTTTCGAAAAAAAAATCGATAATTGTTACAAGGAAATATAGTTATTAGATAAAACAATTGTGATAATAAACATCACCTGGCGTAAAATATCAAGATCTGAATTTTAATTTTAAGTCAAGAAACAAAGCAATATTAAATACAATTCATTTATTTTTTGAATAAAAAAAGGCGAATTAATTTTGCTTCAGAATCGCTTGAAATTTTATTTCATTTGAGGGACATTGATTAAAATGTATACATAATGTGGTTTTGCTCTAAAAAAGATCGAAAATTCGAATTGGGTCATGGCAATTTGATTATTATCTCTATTAGTGATGCGAATCAAAAATCTTGTGATTAAATGTACTGATTTATTAACCATAACTAGAGGGTCTGCAACTTTGGCTTGAGCCTGTGCCCAACAAAATTTAGGCATAAGAATGGACATGAAAATTCAGTGGCACAGGCACAAAAAACTCGGCATTGGCATGGGCACAGGCACAGAAATTTAATTTGATTTTGCATAAATCATGATGCTGCTAAAATCATCAAGTTTAAAAAGAATACTTGGATCATTATCTCATTTGATTCATCAATCCCTTTTGTTCTAAAAAATTATATTTTTCTTTTATTTAAATTTGTGGATTATTTGAAATTTTTCTTCATGATCAAACATGAACAATCTAATGCTATGATTTTTATCCTTTATACTTTAATGATACTGTCCACTATACTAAATGAGATTAAGTTCACAAGGAAGAAGATCATAAATTACTTACATCTAGCGTGAGAACTGAGTATATAGCGAGTGATTTTACAGAAGACTATACAACTGCTTTAAGCTCCAATTCATCGAAACTCCTAAAATCACAGACAAAATATAACCTGGACATTGTCGGCTTTGACAACTCATGAATAGTTTATGCTAATAATAAGAATTTTATTTCATTTACAAGCATACGGTAATCCAGGTGACAATATTATATCGAATATATTGCTATCAATTTATAGCAATAGTAATATTCCATTAGCAAATTATAATCATGGTTCAACGAAACAAACAAAACAAGAAAAGGAGAAATAGAAGAAAGGGAATAAAAAAAAATAGTAAAAGACATTAAAAACTAAATAACTGTGTTACTATAGACCAGTGATTTTAAATGACTTGGTCATTTGAAAAATTTTTAAATGACCTCAAATGACCCTGAAATGACCGGTCATTATAGGTCATTTGCAAATGACTCGTGACCAAATGACCATGTTCATTCGCAAATGACCCGGGTCATTTGAAGGTCATTTGGATTATTAGTAGTGATATGGTAGTCAAAATCCGTGTAAACTTGATGATTGACATATTATCGCCCGTTAACGTTTTAGTACGATACGTGTTTAAGGGGTAAGAATTATAAAATTCTAGATAGCACGTCAACGTGGCATCTACTTATTTTGCGGGTAATATAAACTCCTGGAGAGGAATAACCGATCGGAGAGTGCAAAATTTTACTATTCCAGATCAGTCCGACGAAGAATCCGAACACGCGCAAAAATAAGTAAACTAATATTTCAATCGACCTTGGTGCAAATGACGGGAATGAAATTTTACATATTGTAAGCATCACTCTAATCCTATAGTCACTAACCTTAAGACCCTAACCCTAAATCTTTATCTCACGCACTTAGTTTATTTACAAAATCGGAGTTCCTTTTTTGTCTGTATTATCCACGCAAAATAAGTAAATACTTGGGCTTAGTAGTGTTAGAAAGCACGTTAATGTGCTAGGTAACACGTTAACGTGTCATATATTAAATTCAAATGTATAGAATTTGACTTCAAACGGGAAGTTTTTACTAATTTAATTTTAATTAATTAAAAATCTTTTTTTGGTATAAATTTGCACAATACCTGACACGTATCATAAACATCATTATGTATGTACATTGTGAGTACGTATCGCAACTATACACTAGTAAGACTAACTAAAATCAACTAAACTACTCTAACAATGGTAAGGCTTCTATTGAGGCGTGGATAGACTTCCGAGTAACTCGAATAGAGCTCTATATTATGTCACGAGGCTCTAATATGAGGTCACGGGATTAAAATCTATGGTTAAGATTCTTAACGATGTTATGTGATCACGGAGTCTCTGAAATCAATCACGGTAATTTAGCATAGGATTTTGTTTAAAGGTAAATATTACTTTCGAGAACTGGAGTAATGGACTTAAAAGATAATTGCTATTTCCACCAATAAATTCAAATGACCCAATGACCGGTCATTGGTCATTTGAGTCATTTGGGTCATTTCAGGTCATTTGTCATCACTGCTATAGACAATTAAAACTATTCAGTAAATTATAATTTTTAATAAAATCCTTTCTTACAATGTCTTGAAAATACTTTGTTAAACCTGAAAAACTATCAGTAGGTGTTTGATATTTTCAAATTCTGTCTGAGCTGTACAATAATTGAAAAAATAAATTTCCTACTATTTTTACTCTCACTTCTAACAGAGAAAGACTCTCACCAACTTCCCAATAAAAATAGTTTTTATAGTTCAATAAAATAATGCTATTCTAAGTTAAAGATAAAATTTTAACAGGTGAATTAAGAAATTTTTAATAAATCCTAAAAATGTTTGATGCCGTATTAGATCATGAAAGAAATCTTATTATAACTGGTTAGTGTCCTAAAGGAAAACGTCAGAAAATGGTCCTATATATAAAAAATATCCTTTTCAAGAATGAATACAATCAAAGAACTGAGTAGAACAGTAAAGATGCGGATACTACAATGATATTATTGTTAAACAAAGATTTTGGCCAAGGCACAAAATATACTAGCAAAATGACTTATAAGTATAACAGGCATTTGATATAATTAATTTAGATATGAATGATGAATTAATTAATATTGAAAATACTGTTAGATAGATTATTACTAGATTAATTGGACATTTAAATGTTGCAGGACCGCGAGAAGGTAACTGTCCAACTATTCACAATAAAATATATAAATTTATTAGAAGTTTATTAAGAAGACTAGAAACTCGAGGTGTCATTTAAAGTAAAACCATTAGTGCAGAATTTTTTTTTTTTTGCTTTGGAAGTTTATAATATTTGATTTTTTAAATAAAATTTTACTGGCAAATATTAGTAACAATTTTTTTAATATTTTTCTAATACTGATGATTTTTAATAATAAAGATTAAATTAAAGGATTAAAAAATCAATAATTTTTACTTTTTCTTGAAATGCTGCATTCATTATTTTTTCTTTATAGAATTTCAGCTATAAAGACACCCATTTCTTCTTGGTTGTTTTCTTTCAATTTCCTTCCATGGTCAGTTACAATTATTGTCATAGAAATCTTGAAGAAAATACAATAATAATACCAATACAGTATTGGTTTAACGTAAATTATGGATGCTGCTTTGGATTTCTACAAAATCTGAATCAACCAGGATTCCATAATTTATATTATAATCTATATACTGGTTTAATGTTCCCCTATTTGCTGTAATCGATTAGTTGGTACACTATCAAAAAAACTTCTGAACAACTTCTGAAAATTTTATTTATTTCAATCCTTGCTAGTAAATTAACTTTATCAGCAATTATAAAATATGCTAAAGGTTTTAATGTAAAGTTATAACTAATTTTAATCTGTATTTTTGGCCAAATTCTTTTATTTTACATTACAGATACTATGCCTAAAATTAAGGGCCAAGTTATCATTATTAATAAGTTTTTTTAGGCTATCATATCCTTCAAATCCAATTCTAATAATGATCTTTTCTATGGTAGTTTTTAAAATCGAAGGATTATTGAAAATATGTAGATCAAATAATTCCTTGATAGCTTTATCAACTTTTTCTTCTACTTGTTTTTCATTTATAATAGACTTTTTATCAACTTTTCCTTTTGCTTGTTTTTTGTTCATAATAGACTTTTTATCAAAATCGTGCCATAATAAATAAATAAGATTTGTAGCTAGTTCTAATTTTTCATTGACTAATTCTTTTTTTGACTTTTTTGGCCAAAAATTCAATCTTGAGATTTGTGTAATATTACTTTTAAATCCCCATATTCCATAATTGCAACAAGTTATCGATCATTATAACTTATAATTCAAATAATAATGTTTATTTAGTTTCTGAAATTTTTACACTTTATTTTTTAATGTATATACAACAAATGCCGCATTGTAATAATTAATTTGACACCATTTTTTATTTAAAGGAAACTTTGTAATTTTTTATCTTTTGCTTAAATTCACCCAATTTTACTTAATGGGTATCCGTAAGCTGTACTAAATTTAGTACATAAAGCTTAATTTAGTACAGTTAAAAAACTGAAATTTAGAAAAAATCTGATTATTAACCTTATATCAAATTTTTACAATAGATAAATATATATCTATTTAACCTACTTGTAATTTTAGAAGCATATTTTTTTGATAAAATTTATATTTATTGTTATTTATTAACCCAAAAATGAATTTAAAATAAAAAATTATTAAAGTCTAATACAAAATTTTACTTATAATAAAATTTAAAAATTTTATTATTAAATTTTAATAAAACTATTTTTAATATAAAATATTTAATATAAATTAATTTTTTTTTGTAAAATATTTTTAATATTTTATAATAATTTATAATAAAATTAAATTTTTAAACTAAAAATTTTTATTAAAAAATTTAATTAATTTTTAAAGTTTTAAACTAATTTATAATTATCAAAATATTTTATTAATATAATAGCTATAAATTGTTTTTAAGTTTGTAGAGCTAGTTTTTCTGATTCTAATGATAATAAAATCATTAAATTTGACCAAAAACTCACTGAGTTACAAAGATTTTTATATTTAGTTCATACATATATATATATATATATATATATATATAGATTTAAAAAAATATATAATTATAAAAACTAAAATCTATAAATTTTTATAAAATTTTTAGTTAATTTTAATAAATTTATTTTTACTATAATCAGAAAAGCTAGCTTTATAACTGGTTAAAATTTAATCTATATTGGCTTAGTAAAATTTTTTAATATTAATTTATTTTTACTCTCTTAAATTGAATTTACTATAAATTTACTATTAGTTTACTATTAATTTACTATAAATTTTATAAGTAAATTTAGCCATTTTTGGATTTGTATCACCTTATAAAAATCTAGTAATTTTATTTTAATAATTTTTTTTATATTTTTAAAATCAAATATAGATTAAAAATAAATTATATTTTTATTATTTTTATTATTATATTATAAATTTGTATTTTTAATTATTTTTTTTCTACTGTACTAACTTTAGTACAGCAAATTTGGCAAAATATAAGTTTTGGTTAAAGTTAATTTATACAAAATTTTTATATGTAACTTATACTAAAATTTTGAATAAAAAAAATATTAGTATTAAAGTATATTTTAGCAAAGTTTTAAGTAAAAATTATTTTTTATTGTTGTAAAATAATTTTTTTAAACTGTACTAAATTTAGTACAAAGAGCTTATGGATACCATTAATTCAATTATAATTTATTTACCAATATATTAATAAATTGGTAAATAAATTATATTTTTCCAAATGAAAATTTATTTATTTAATTGAACAATAAAAATAATCTACAATTGATCAATTGAATTTATGTTGTTACAAGCAACTATAGCCTTCAATATAGTACTTGCAACACAGCACACAGCAACAGGGATCTTGTAAAGGTCAGAGAAAATATGAAGCAGTATGGAAGTGGAATATTACTTCACTAGAGTGGTTCATTTTATATTTATCAATTAACAAGAGTATATTTATTGAGCAAAGATATATATATTTTTTTAGATAATAATATTCAAGAGATATAACAATTTCTGAACATTGGGGGAGGGGGAGGGGATTCTGAGTTTACTGTGTAGGAGAGTAGAAAAACTAGGGTTTTTTATATCTTTTTGTAAAACTTACAAAACCAATAAAACTAATAAAACTAATAAAACTCCTGTTGCACAATTGTATTCTATATTTTGTCCTATTTGTTTTGCAATTGCTATTCTTTATAGTGTTCTAGAAATAGAACAAGAAAACTGTTCTATAACATTTCTGTCTTCTTTAAGAATGAACTTCATGAGTTTCTAATTCTATTAATTTAGTAAACTCTTCATTTGATAACTTATTCAAGCTATTGAGGAAAATATACTGTGTCTGGTATAATTTTGAGAATTCCCAACAGTTGAACACTTGATAAGCACTCTTAGTACATTTCCAAGTACTGTAAGTTCTATATAATCCCAAGGCAGCTTTTATAATCTTTTTTATTTTTTTTGTTACCTTATAATTGTTTTAAAAATCTTGTCAAAGTTTCATAAGTAATAACAAGCTTCTAATATCTTTATTTTGTTTTTCTCTTTGGCTTCCATGAGTCTCTTGGTTTAGCTAAGAAATTATTTCACTTGTTTGGTCTCACCAAGTGAATGTTAAAAGAGGATTCACTCTAAAAATGGTAGTAGGATCAGTATTTGTCAAATTTCTTTTTTCTTGTCAATACAGAATTTGATTCCAAGTTATGTCATTTGTTCCAATTTCTATTTTTTGGTCTTGAGAGTTATTATCTTCTGAAACAGTAACTTTTTTATTTTGCATTAGGTTGTTGTTATTTTCATTAATGTTCAGATTTGTTAAGGTTATTTCATTCAAATTTGAAGAATAATTAACTTCCAAATCTGTAAAAGAAGTATTAAAAAAATTAATTCTATTTTGTCTGTATCTTCTATAAGAAACTCTAAAAAGATCAAAATTTCTATTTTATTTATTACAGCTTAATTTCCTGTAATAATAAGACTAGTACTATATACTATAGATTCTTGGTTCCAATATTTAACTAATTCTGTAAGTGTATTTAAGGTTTGGGGTCTAATAATAGTAGTTTTCATTTTAAGAATTAAAACTTTGTTTTGGTAAAAAAAAAAGAAGTGTTTTAGAAATTTGTAATTTTAAAGAAATGTGGTGCAAACTTAAATAAAAAATTATTTGTTGTTATATAATAAATTAAGGGCAAATTAAGTGTAGGACTGTATTTCTATCCATTTTAAGAATTTTATCCTGGAAATTCAAATAACAATCACAGGTTGCCAATTTTGTTTCTTGTAATACTTAACAAAATAATCACTATTGTAGTACTGCTTTAATGTTTTTTCTTTATTGTGCATTGTTTATAGGTGCCATTATTTAATTTTTTTTTAACAATAAATGGTCCATTCTTTTTTCTTCAAATTTTGCAGAGTGAGAGGCTTCAATGTTTTTTCTTTGTACCCAAACTTTGTCTCCAATTTCAAATTCTTTTTTTTGTATTCTTAAATCAAATCTACTTCTATTTCTTTTGGGATTTAATGTATTTGCTTTGGCAGTATTATGTTGGTAAACAATTTCTCTATTACTTCAAAGGCTCTTTGTAATATACTGTTTTCTAATAATATTTATTTAAGTCAGCTGGGTCTATAGAAATAACAGTTTCAATAGGTAGAATAGCTTGTCAACTATATAGAGGGCATCCATAAATAATTTTATGTACTCCATATAGTAGGGCTTAATTCCGACTATATAAAAAAAATTTTCAAAATTTGTATGTTTATTTATAAAATTTTACAAAAACTTGAATATCTTGTGATACACAGTAATCTGATTTGGATGATTTAGGTACTATTTTGATTCATCTCAGTAAGACAAATCCAATGATACTGTAATCATACCATTTGGATTACTGGATCGAAAGATATTCACAAAAAACTATTAGTTATATAGTAATATTATAAGTAGCAACAAAGTGGACAAGTGGAAATAAGGATATTGATGATGCATGAAAAAATTCCAACTTAGAACCTGGAATTATGCAAATACAATTGAATAAATTCTATTTAATAAACTATCTGATGTTAAAGAAATAGGTAAAGGATAATTTGGTTATGTATACAAAGCAACCTGGTTGGATGGCATATAAAAAGTTGATAGTGGTGATTACAATTATATAAGAACACATGAACCATCTAGCATCGTTGTACTCAAGGCATTGGCCAGATCTAAAGAAAACAATGCTTTTTTTAAAGAAGTATATTTAATTTATTATAATTTATCTAACTGTATAAGTTTTTGAACTAATTCATTGTATAAACTTTAAAAGTCTTATGAGGACCCAAAATATACATAGATAGATCAGGTATTAGTTTGCTTTTTTTATACAAATCTTTTCTATTTCTAGTAATTTTTTGCTTATTTTTAAGATTTTTCTGCAGATCTTTCTATTTTTGGGGGACGTCTAAAGCGGAGTAGATTCTTATAATATATTTTATTGAATTAACTTTAGGGTTAGGGTCATCTTAAGTTAGGGTTAGAGAGATTTTTAGGTTATAATATATAAGCAAAATTGCCTTCCCAACATTTTTAATTAAAACACCAAGGTAGGTTTAGACTGCCATTTTTTGTATTTTTCAAGGTTTTCGCTTCGCTTTTTTGTTTGCTTCGCCGAAGATCATCAAAATTTGATAAGTTGATTGGCCAATTGTCACGTGATTCTACTCCGCTTTAGATGACCCCTATTTTTGGTAATTTTATAAATTAACCTATGTATATTTCGGGGTCCTGTCTTATGCCATGTAAATTAAATCTTAGTAAGCTCACAATATATAGAATAAATCTTAAACACAAGAACAAATAAATATTGATATTTTTTCAGTATACTGTTAATGGAAATCTTCATAAATCTTTAGAAAAAATTTTATTAGTCTTATATAGTAGACTAAATTACAAATACTTAAAGATATTGCGAAAGAATTAGATAGTATTTACAGAATACATCCATGCAGATTTGCATAGTAGTAACCTTTTGCAAGATCAACACACTAATGAAAATACACTATCCTATATTGCAGATCTAGAATTGTCTAAAAAGGTAAATGTAATGTTTTAACTAGCAAAATTTATGGAGTTATGCCCTATGTTGCTCCTAAAGTTTTATCAGGCAAGCAGCGGTTTACACAAGTAGCAGATATTTATGGGTTTGGTGTTTTATGCTAAAATGTCAACTGGTCAAAGGCCTTTTGATAGATGTGAATTTAGTAAGACTAAACTTCTAGTAGAAATTTTCAAAGGATTGCAACCAGAGCTTGCACTTAGAACTTCTTTATGCTATATTAAATTGGCTAAGAAATGCATAAATTTTGATTCACAAGAACAACCTTGTGCTTGGGATGTTTATAAAGCAATAAAAAATTGGTTTGCTAAGATAGCTGGTTTTGATGATAATGAAATTAAAAAGAAATTCTTAGATGCTAATAAAGTTATTAAATCATTACTGATATCAAAGAATTCTGATGAAATGTACACTAGTAAAATTATTAGCACAAACCAAATTTCAAAGGCAATAAAAGGTATTTATTTATATTTAACTAATATATAAAATAATTATTTATTAAAAAATAATATTATTCACTTATTTAGAAATCAAGCTTGATATTACTGAATTTTGAACATTTGTTATGTAAGGAAACAGATACTGTTAGTGTAGGACCCTGAATAATATATATAAAGATTATATTGAAATTTTAGATAAAAAAGGTACTTTTTTACTAAAATGTTATTTTGAAAAGAGGTATTGGCCAAAAGGTTATATTTAAAGTAGATAAAAGCCTTAATGTTATATTATTTAAAATGGATAAAATTAATAAATTTAGAAAGATTATAGTTAAAATTTGGATAACAAATAAAAAAATAAAAAAATATATATATATATATATTTTTTGGAAAAATTTTTTTTTGGAGAAAATTTTTTTTGGAAAAATTTTTTTTATGAAAATATTTTTTGAAAAAAATATATTTGTTATATTTTTAAATGGATAAAATTATTTAAATATTAAAGCTTATATATAAATAGCTCTAATAAAAAGTAGATAAAATTTACAAAAAGTTTATATTAAAGCCAATATAACCTCTATATGTATTATCTGGGTGTCCTGTTAGTGCTCAAAGCTAAAAATATGTATTTATAATTAATGTTGCAGATGATGATGAAATCGATCAATTAAAAATATAAATATTACTAAAACCCAACTATACTCTTTTATTATAAACTCTAACCCTAAATCCTAGTCCAAATCTAAAAAAAAGGCCTAAAAAATGTATCATAAAAAATTTTAAAAATCGTATCTTAAATAGGGTTTGATTTCATGATCATATTCCATCCATGACAATTATTATAAATAATATTATAGCCTATTCTAAAAATATTTGTTTATTGACTTTTTCTAGATTGGGATTGGTCTTTTTGATTTGGTTAAATAATAAATATTATTTAAAATAATAATGCAATATTTGGTGTAATATCTTTGGTTTTTTTTGCTTTAAACAATAAATAATAAATACAGTAGTGTTAATAAATTATAAACATATGATAATATGGATTATTGGATTAAATATTTATAAATTATATTTATATTGTTAGTATTTTTTATTAAAATAAAGCAATTAGTTTAAATCAAACACGTGGGTTTGTTGCTATAAAATATTTTAGATAGAATAAGTCAAGATTAAAGACAAAAAATTTAACAAAAAAATATAACCATTGTTATAAAACAGGTTTTATAGTATAGTATAGCATAATACACAATTTATAATTTATAATTTATAACTTTATATTACTTTGCAGAAACCTTTGATTTTGCTAAATATGTTTAAATATAATTAAAATATAAATAAAATATTTTTATTCTGTTAAGTTACTATTATAATTATATTATAAACATATGATATCAATTATGTTAATAGTGACTTAACTGTATTATAAAAAAAATTTTAAAATATAATAATACAGTAATATTTTTAATATGTTTAACATCTAATAACATCGTAACTATATAATAGTTATATAATAGTTAGTTATATAATAAACATATTTAGCAAAATTTAAAGGTTTCTGCTAAGTAGTACTGTGATAACAAACCCTGATATACTTAAAATTAATCTTAAAACTAAAATTTTTACATAGTAATAAATAATTAAATATTTATATATAATATTTGAGTATTTATAAAACATATTTATAAACAATTTTGCTAATTTAATTTAATATTTTTTTAAAAAAATTTTAATTACTTGATAAAGATAAAACATATGTTGCATCACGTTGTCATATCAAAAGTTGATTTTATATGTAGTTAATATCATTTATGTCAATTATAAAAAACTTTTCTATCATCATTTTTTGAAATTTACTCTAATAAATATTGTTCAAGCCTAATTCCTTGCTTTGTTTTTGACAATAGCGAAGTTTTTTTGCCTTTTATTTTTAAAATTTTTTTGGTATATTAATTTGTTTCTCAATTCTTAAGACCTTGTCACAATATTCGATGCTTCAAAATCCATATTTCCACGACTATAACTTGATGTTAATTTACTGATTTCTTATTATTAAAAATAAAAATAAAGATCTGCTATATTTTCAATATTAAGCATTATTTCAAATGCAATAATAATAGAAATGAGATATTTTGATTCTTTGTTAACTAAACAATTAATCAATACTTTATATTAACATAAAGTTTTATCATGTGATAAAAAACTAAACATAGTGATGATAAAGCAATTTTCCAATATCTTAATGATCAAAAGAATTGATATAAACAGAGAAGCCTTTCATGATGAGATAAATTTAAAAATTATATTGTAAAAACTGACCAAAATTACTAAAAGTTTAGTAAAAAAAAATGGTCAGGCAAAACTAAATCTTATGTTTCGTCTGAGTAGCCATTTTTAACCCCAAAGATATATTCTCGATTTCACTATTTCCTGCTTTTATTTAAATGCAGAAGATAATGATGACCCAGTTAAATTTTCTATCAATTCATCTTCAGCACTAAGTTTAGTTTCACCAAAATCATCTTTTAAATCTTTAAGAGTTTTAATCTTGTTAAAAGTTATAGTTTCTGCTTCTTTTAGAAAGTCATAAGGGAATAAAACTAAATATCCCTTAATATCTTCTAATTTTTGAATTTTACTTTCATCGTATACATGGCCTAACGGAACTTTGCTTGATTTTGGTGCAAAGTTTTCATAATCAGACTGTGTTTTAACTGGTTGAAAAAAAATAATTAATTTAAAATTATTATAATTTAAAAATGTTGCAAGTCCATGAAAAGAATAATTACCATCGTCACTAGGTAAACAATGAAAACTTCATTGTAAATCTTTGTGTTTTCTTCAGCTGTGCTTCTCCACAATTTAAAGAACTCGTCACTAACAGGGTCTTCTAATTTTTTTTCATTATCTGTTTTAAGGAGACAAGATTCACTTTCAATATGTAACGGTGGAGGATAGCAGTAGCGAGTAACTTTTGAAAAATCATCATCAGAATCTTGAAAGCAATCCTAAATATTCTTTAAACAAATGTCTTCTTAGCGATACTGCAAATTTACTAGCTTTGAACTGTTTAATGAAATAAATAAAGGTAAACTTGTGGTTTTTGAATATATTTTAAAATAATTTAAGTTAATGCTTACAGATTTTCCTGCCAATTTTGAGTCAACTTCGTCCGTGTCTTTAATGATTGCTGCGATTTCTGAGTCATGTCTTCCTAATAGAGATCTATCATTTAAGTTGGCTGTAAAAATATATATATATATATATATATATTTAATAATATTCTTTAATACAATAATAAAAAAATAATACATCACAAAAAAATTTACCAGATCCGCAAATAACGATTTGATCATCCACGATCATAAGTTTAGAATGTATATAAATTTGTTCTGTAACAATCGGGTTTTTGTCATAATTAGCTCCTTTCGGATAAAGTTTTTTGAAAAATTTTTGGCTTGTCTCAGATATAATATTGCTTTTTGCTTTTTTAATAGCTTCAGAATCGATTTTAGCATAGGTACGTAAACCGTAAAAAGATATATAATCTTCCGGATTAATATTAGCTTTTTTGAGTTGCCCAAATTGAATCATCAAATTTATCACCACCACGACATATTGTGCGGTATTGAAGATCCATCGTTAGTCTTGAATAAAAATATTATGAATGAAAAAAATATTATAATTTGACTTAATTGGACACAATTCTTTTTCTATTTGTTAAAAATAATTCCTTTTTTAGCAAATTATTTACCGTAGAACTGCAGAAGACACTGATCCTTCATCGAATTGACCTTCATACCCTGGAATCAATGGGATCACAACAATAACTCGAAATTTCTCTTTGAGTCTATGGGCTTTTATAATTCGTCTTACAAGTGCCTTTTAAAAAAGAATAAACTTAATCACTCAACACATCTTTTCGATTTAATGATAAGAAAAGGCAGATGTAAAATACCTTTCCAATCTTATTATAAAATATAGCGCCGTTATGAGTTGCCGTATCTATTGAGTTTTAAGGTAAAATAAGTCAATTATTCATTATCTGTTGCATCTATATATAATCCAACCAAAAACAGATATGATAATTACTGAAAAATTGGTTTTCAATATAAATAAAGTGTTTTGCATTTACGATAGTGTGCACATATGCATGGTGAATTGATTTCTAAAAATTCCCATATAAAACATGAGCAAACAGTTTTCATGAGATGAAAGTCAATGCATATTCATTGAGAAATTATTTTACTTACCTCGAGCTCAATTCCAAGACTCCATTTACAAGCACTTCTTAAAATTTGCACAGAACATGTGCCTTTTAAAGGATCAATCTCAGCAGTTTCATTAAAATATTTATACGTTCTGATCCCTGGATTCTCACCGGTAATAGATTCTTTTAAAAATGGATACTTAGAGTATTCTCTCGCTTTTCTGGATTTAATAAAGTTCCAACGTTGTATGAAATGATTTGCAACATCCACCGCAGGATCTCCAATCTTTAGTATAAGTTTAGTAAATGGAACATTAATATGAGAAAAGAGTGTGTACGTATTATTACTTACTATAGTTTTGAAGAAAAGTTTAAAATTTACGAATCCGATAGATATGTCATGCCACGGCATACGAGCCGAGATTTCCTTACAAATCCAAACAATTTTCCATTTTTGAACTAGAAAAGTAAATTCAAGTTCGTAAGACAAAAAAGAAACTTTTGATAATAATTTTAGTTTTAACTAATACCTTCTTCAAAATCTTTGATCCTAACATTATTATAATCTTGACCGGGCCAAACTTCAGAAAAATTTGCAATTGTCGGAAAATCTGCTAATGAGTGAGCGTGAGTGTCATATCGACCAAAACTCAAATCTAGTCCGCCGATGAAGGCAGTATGTCTATCGATGACTACTATTTTCTTTTTTAATTGAATTTAAATTAAGTCATTTAAAATAAAAGTATTATGAATTTCTGGTTTAGATACCTCATGATGCTAATAAGTATACAATGTTGCGAGAACAATAAATCACGTTAGAAACACTTCTTTTAAACCAAATAACCGAACATCCAAATATAACATGTATTTACGCTCCAAAATGAATCAGGATCTGTCTCTGGATGTTTAATATTAATATCTCTTGGAAAAACTCTATTCCAAAGCCAATGAAATCCCCATTCGACATCCGCCCAAAAACTTCTTTCAGCATGCCTAAGCACTAATTCATGTCGAAATTATAACATTTTTTATTCAATTATTGTTATAAAAGAAATAATTTGAATCGTTTTTTTTTTTTTTTTTTTTTTTTACCAATAATATTTGGATGTTTCATCAACGCACTTTCAGCATGTTTGGAGTTCAAATACAGAATTATCGGATTCTCATCGTACAAAACAACATAAATCTTGACACCTTCACTAGCCTTTTTTATTAATAGCTCACCAAGACGATAATTTTCGTTATGTGCAAGAGGTCTTCTAAGGTACTTTTTAATGCGCAAATTTTATACATCAAATATATGATTTGTATAAACTTTCATTTTAATAAAATTAGAGATTTGGCCCGCTGTTAATACCCAACCTAAGTATAATTAAATAATCTGGTCATCCAAATATCATATACTCAGGGTTAATGATGTCTGACAAAACTGACGAAATCTGACGAAATTGGTTTTTAAATTTCGTCAATAAATTTATTATAGTTTCGTCAGGTATCTATTCTCAGGGTCCAATCTCTAATAAAAACTTACTAGTTCTGGAGAAAGCCACCAATCTTCAATAAAAATTTCATCTCTTGCGGCCATTAAAGTTTCCGACACCGCATAAAAATAATCCTTTCCATCAACATACCATTTCGCATAAACATTTCCTTTAGGACTTGCAAATGAGCCGTAGGGATTTGTCTCCATTGTCGTTAAATTACTGATTTACGATAAAGACAGAGCAATGGAAGCTCTCTTAAGAAGTTTTATTTACTATCGCATTCTGTTTTTTTTTCTTGTAACACTACACATAAGCAATTAAATGTTTAGTCAGCATAATACGTCTCAAGAGTAGAATGTGATTACGTTATTGTGTAACCATTTTGAATGGCTAAAATTTTTTTAGCCAATCAGACTTGTTATTTTGCGACGGCACGGGATTACAATGATGTAATTACGCTCCTACCCTTAAGCCCATTGTTGGCAAATTTATCGACCAAACCAAACTTGTATGGGTTTGTGGCCAAAGGCGTGTGAACTTGTTGAATTGGCCGTTTTTTGCCCGGCCAAAGTTTTCTTTGGCCGGTAAAATTGCCAACACTGAGCCTTAAGCTTTTGCTAATAATCAGGTACGTATTTCAATGATATCTGTAATAAACTAGCCATTAGGTATGCCACAAAATATAATATCATTAGACCATTTTAAGTACACCAAAGAATATAGTTAGTAAGCGATGTTGCATTGGGGTGTTCGGTCAACTATGTAAATCAAATGTGGTACCATATAAAAATTAATTATTAAGGATTTTTTTGAATTTAATGATCAGGATAGTGATCAATAGTGACTGGGATTATTTATCACTTTATATATAATTTAATAGTAAAGAATGACTTGTGTGTTTTCGAATAGCTTTATTTTTCTTAATCATTTTAGCATAAATCGATCCTTAAACATCTTTATAACAAAGTTATGTTGAAACTTATTTTAACATTAATATTTAAATTTCATGCTGACTCTTTACAAGAATTCTACTTCATGTCGTAACTATTCTAAGAGAGGTATTTTTATTGTGGGCAAAAAATTTAATGCTAGAATACAATATTCTTAACGTAACTTTGTTATAAAGATGTTTAAGAATCGATTTATGTTAAAATAATTGAAAAAAGTAAAGCTATTCGCTCTAGACATCTAAAAACATACAAGTCATTCCTTACTATTAAATTATATATAAACAGTGATAAATACCCCAGCCACTATCTTGATCACTATCCTGATCATTAAATTCAAAAAAAAATCAATAATTAATTTTCATATAATACCACATATAGTTTTGTCAAACATTGTTGACCGAATACCCCAATGTTGCATGCTACATAATACTGCATAATGCGATGAAAGTTGCCTAAAATTTAAAAAATGCACATACTATAGAAGTTATTATAGATCTATATTATTTCATTAACAATCACTTTATAGTGTTACGGGGTGAATCGTACGATCAATAATCTACACTCTAATATATAGAATTTATGCGATAAGGCAACTCGCCAGAGGCATGAATTTGGTAATTTGGGTCATATAATAGAAGGGAAATTATTATAGGATTAGTGAGCTTATGTGTCCCTACCTCGCACTAAGTGTTGTAACTAAATTTCATTTCTTTATAACTTAAAGGATTAATTAGGCTTATCTTTAATCACGACATCAGATTATAAATTATCTAACTCCACAGTTGATTTTGTCTAAGGTACTTTTATCCCGTGACAACAGACACTTGATTCTATCAAAATCAATAGCCTTTTATAAAATCTAATAGTTTATTACGTTTTAAATCCAATACGAAGTCTGTTCACCACGCATAATATTATACAGAATTGTATAATGCATCATGCGACACGATATGTAGTCCTAAAGATTTTGCAAAGTAGGTTGTTGGCTAACTATTTAAATAAAATTGATAAAGTGGTTTATCGACCTGGTGACAGAAAAATATGACTACTTATCCAATTTTTATTGTTAGTTATCAAATTTTCAAATTATTATACTTTTGAAAATTCCTGCTAATCTATATGTGCTCATATTTGTTGACTATAAACCATTTTGAAATGTTCTGATATCCTTCTATCCATTTTCTGATTTTATACCTACTAATTTATGATAATCAATATCAATTTTTTGAATCATAATTTATTAAATATTATTAAAATAAATATAATTATGCTTGTTTTAAAAGAATTAAGGCAAACAAAAAAAATTGGAGAGATTTTAAAAATTTGGTTAGTGGATAATGTAAAACAAAAATTAACTTTGCATGGTCTTATTTGCTAACCATTTTCAATTTTTCAATTTTTTTCAGATCCTAATTGGTCAATTGTTCGATTTTTGGGATTTATTTTTTTTTACTATTCTCATCTGATAACCTGTTAGAGACCTTAATTTTCCATAATTGTTCAATAGCACTGACAAAAAAAATATGACTGCTAATCCTATTTTTATTGTTGGTTATCAAATTCATCAGATTATTATACCTTTTGCTGATCTACATGTACTCATTATAAACAATCCTGGAATGTTCAGCTATCTTTCAATCCATTTTCTGATTTTACCAAGAATTTAGTAAAGAATTTTTATACAGAACTTGTTTGTTATTCTAATAGATTCATCATAAGTTACTGTTAAAAAACCATTACATTTTGGCAATACACAGTATGTGACTCACAAATACATGTTATTAATATTATTTGTATCTCAGTTAATCTAAGTTCAAAGATACAAAGTGCACATACTGAATGAAAGCAATTTTTTAAATCTGAAAGATTCAAAGTAATGAATGAAAGTTGATTTTTTTTTTAAAAAAAATAGATGAGAACTCATAATTAATTGACAAATTATAAACTATTATAATATTAACATGCAAATGATCAAATGTCACAATAATTACAGATTTTGTTTTAACTGATCATCTTATTTTAAATTTTCCCACAGCCTGATTACAGAATATAGCAAATCAAAATGGCAAAATGCAATTGAATTTTTTTATTCTCATTATTAAGCTGTGACAATTACTATTTATTATATATTTATAAAATCATGTATTATTTTATTGCAACTTTAGATGATCCCAAATTAACAATTATACAGATGATCAAGAAGTCATAATAGTTATATATTTGATATATATTGAGAATTATCATAATAATTCCCTGTTACAGTTTTTTGATTATACCAATTCACAGATAACCAATCAAAAATGTTTAAATGGACAAACTCTAAATTAGATGGTTTAGATATGCTAATTTTCTAACCAATTCAGGTAATTTTCATTTTTAACAAGCCTCCTTGTATTCAAGTTCTGCATAATTTATCTTTGCTGCTCTTTGATAAGCAAATGCTTTTGTTCAACTTTTTAACTCAGGTTCCTTTTCATAACAGTATCTAAAATTACTGGTTTCATCTAGAATTGATAAAATATTAACATATGGAGGTAGGTAGATAATTAGTTGTACTTTGACTTCTCTTATATCATTTTGAAATCTTCTAAAAATTCCAATATTAATATAGTCATTTCCAAAGGCTTGGTTGATTAAATTCAGGACTTCAATAGATTTCATTTCATTCAATATTTCAAATAGGGCAGCACACTTTATTCTAACTTTCTCATATTCATGTATCTAGACCAGAGATGGCACCGAAACCTTTTTTGGCGATTCCGAAAGTTTCGGGTTTCGGATTATAGCTTCCGAAACCTTATCCGAAACTCGAAACCTCAACCGAAACCCGAAACCTCAACCGAAACCCGAAACCTCAACCGAAACCCCGAAACCGCCAAAACATCAATAATTTATTTGTTTATTCTCTCCAAAGTTGGCGCCGAAACCCTTTTGTGCCAAATCCGAAAGTTTCGGGCTTCGGATTATAACTTCCGAAACCTTATCCAAAACTCGAAATCCCGAAACCTCATTCGAAACCCGAAACCTCACCTGAACACCAAACTTCCATTTATTGCATTAATGTATTATATATCTCTTTCAAATGCACTGATGTATGCTATGTATCTCTTCAATATATATTAATCGCATTGATGTATGCTATATATCTCCTTAAAGAATACAATAAAATTTGAATATCCAGCAATATTTGGACCGAAATGCATCCAACAATTTATTGCATGCTTTTTGTTGTTATGATTCACAAGTAAAACATGAAAGGTAAATCCAGAGTTTATATTCTGACAATCAAGGTTGCTTTTGCAAGCATCAGTTTTTTACTTACTACGTAAAAACTGGATACAATATCAAGTAATAATAAGTAATTAGTACGTCCATATCCACTAATGATAGAATTAATAAGTTACCGCAGAATTAAATAAATTTTGGTATCAAAAGTCATCAAATACTTATCGATTCATCATTGGCAATTTTTTTTATCGCCCTAGAATTTGAAATCAGTTGTAATAACGGTATGATATTAAAAATAAAGTTGACCAGCTTTAAAAAAACCCCGGTTAAACCGTTGTTTTTAAAAAATTTTATTTAAAAAATGACCTATATAATGTTATAATTTATTCAAAAATAAATTTACATTTTGGGTTCATTAAAAATAAATCAACTTTACAATAAATTTTAAAGGTTTAAATATTATATTTTTGAGTTTCGGATTATAGGGTTGAGTTTCGGATTATAGTTTCGGGGTTTTCGGGTTTCGGAGTTTCGATTTTTTTTTAAAAATCCGAAACTAGTTTCGGATTAGAACCCGTCCGAAACTAGTTTCGGGTAGGTTTCGTTTCGACGCCATGTTTGATCTAGATACAGTGTGCCCTTTTCTAATACAATAGGTGCATCTAATTTCCTTTCAAACATATTATTTGGCTGTTTCTCTTTGAGGTTGACCATATCTTGGGAAAATTGTAGCTGGGTTTCTTTGGGATAAGTATTTCTTTTCATAGTTTTAGATTCAAGTAATTTAGGCAGATTCGATCACACAATTAATCGGGATCATTCGATATCACAGTGCTTGTTGGAAGGGTGGTTCAATCACACACTCACCACCAAATTGTGAGGGAGAAAATATATTACCCTCCATGTAAATATCACAACTATGCACTATTAATCCAATTAAACAACTCTAACTCAACTCTAATAACAATAAAACATTGAGTGAGCTTGGGTATACCTGGTCTGAACACTAGGGTCAAATAGAGCTCTAGATTATGTCACGAGGCTCTTAATATGAGGTCACGGGATTTGGACTTATATACGAATTTATCTATCGGGGGTTATCAGTTTATAACAATAACAACAGTTTATTAATTCAAGGATCTTTCGGGAGAATTTCTAGAGCTAGCACTTCTTCTCTAATTTGAAGGTTATAACCCAACTAATTGAACTCTATCTTTATCTCGAGCTAGAGTTATAGCTAAAATTATAGCTAAAAGCTAAAAGCTAATTATTGTGAAGACGAAAGACATCGTATTTATACTTTTTTACATTACTGCGTTTTTACTAAACTAATTCGGCTAATTAAATTAATTAGATAAATGCGACTAATTAAACAAGTTCGATAAATCAGATAAATCAGATAAGTCAGATAAATCAATAAATCAAATAAATCAAACTAATCAATTAATCGAACTGCTCTGACTTTCCCAACCTTACACTGTAGCTCCGATCATGAAAAATTTATTTCAAGCCAATTACCCTGTTACAGCACTCCTAGTTTCAATAATCGCAATGATAAGAGTTGCCTAGATAATAATTATTTGATTTTTTTTAGCTAAGTTGGTTTTTGGTTTTAGCCCTATGCATTTACGAATTCACGCTAGGGTTATTATTGCGAGGATCACCATTTGTGGCTTATATGAATTGAGGCTTATATGAAAAAACACAATTGTATGCGATAGAGATTATAGAATTGAGATTAGAGAAGTGCTTAAAAAAATGTGTAGATATGTGCTCTTATGTGAAAGTCTAAAAGAGAAATATAGTATTGTCTTAATAGCATAATAAAACAAAGATTACTTATGGGTGGGTGAATCTATTTGTCGCCGGCGGTTTGCAATTGACCATTAGTGGTAGCTCTCCCACAAAAATTTTCCCCCCACGTGACTTTGACCAATCAAATTTTAAGATCAGGTGTAACGTGAAGTCAAAACAAACGTGTTTTGTTTTCTAAGTAAAAAGTTGCGCGTAAAAATAAACCTCGTTATAGTTAGGGTTAGGGTGAGGACAACGTAGGGTTAGGTTTGAGTTTATTAGTAAAATTTCACAAGGAATATTTTTAATTAGGCCGCAGAAGGTGGTTTCCTAATTAAAATTTAGAGCTATTCGCGTTTTTTTGTAAAAAAGTTGTTTCGCTTCGATTTTTACGTTACACCTGATCCTGAAATTCGATTAGCCGAAATCACGTGGGGGTAAAATTTTTTGTGGGATAGCTATGGGCGTTCAATTGACCAATCATATCACGAGATCAGGTGTAATGTCGTGTAGCTCGAAAACGAAGAAAACATTGAAATTTTTCAAAAATTCGCGATAGCTCAAAATTTTACATATGAAATCGCCTTTTGTTCTCTAATTAAAAAAATTCCTTGCAAAATTTTAACATACAATATATCCTATTCCAACCCTAATAACAATTAATTTTAGTGTTTGTTTTGATTCCGTAACATGATCTGGTTGGTCAATTGCAATTCAGTGACTGTCACCGCCGGCGACAACTAGGTTATTTCATATTTATTATACGTGTAATTTTTTTACATATGTATTAGTAAACTTCAAAAATACTAGATTGGTTCTAATTATAGTATAACAATTAATTAAATCGCGAACATTTTGAAATTTTCAATCACATTAAATTTACTTTACTTTGTCAAAAATTAAATCAACGTGCGTTCTGCGATACAGTATGTATCAGCTCCAAAGATGGCACCGAAACCTTTTTTGCCAATTCCGAAAGTTTCAGGTTTCGGATTATAGCTTCCGAAACCTCATCCGAAACTCGAAACCTCACCCGAAACCCGAAACCTCACCCGAAACCCGAAACCTCACCCGAAACCCGAAACCTTACCCGAAACCCCGAAACCTCAACCGAAACCCGAAACCTCACCCGAAACCCGAAACCTCAACCAAAACCCCGAAACTGCCAAAACATCAATAACTTATTTGTTTATTCTCTCTATTTCATTCTGATATTGTGTTAACATATGGAATTACCCTTGTTATCATATGTGATCATGATCGATCAGCATAATGAGGAATGATCCCACATGAGAGCGTGATAGTTATACGCGATCAATCGATCAGCGTAACGAGGAATGATCCCGCATGAGAGCGTGATGGTTATACGCGATCAATCGATTAGCATAACGAGGAATGATCCCACATGAGAGCGTGATAGTTATACGCGATCAATCGATCAGCGTAATGAGGAATGATCCCGCATGAGAGCGTGATGGTTATACGCGATCAATCGATTAGCGTAACGAGGAATGATCCCACATGAGAGCGTGATGGTTATACGCGATCAATCGATCAGCGTAACGAGGAATGATCCCGCATGAGAGCGTGATGGTTATACGCGATCAATCGATTAGCATAACGAGGAATGATCCCACATGAGAGCGTGATAGTTATACGCGATCAATCGATCAGCGTAATGAGGAATGATCCCGCATGAGAGCGTGATGGTTATACGCGATCAATCGATTAGCGTAACGAGGAATGATCCCACATGAGAGCGTGATAGTTATACGCGATCAATCGATCAGCGTAATGAGGAATGATCCCGCATGAGAGCGTGATGGTTATACGCGATCAATCGATTAGCGTAACGAGGAATGATCCCACATGAGAGCGTGATGGTTATACGCGATCAATCGATCAGCGTAACGAGGAATGATCCCGCATGAGAGCGTGATGGTTATACGCGATCAATCGATTAGCATAACGAGGAATGATCCCACATGAGAGCGTGATAGTTATACGCGATCAATCGATCAGCGTAATGAGGAATGATCCCGCATGAGAGCGTGATGGTTATACGCGATCAATCGATTAGCGTAACGAGGAATGATCCCACATGAGAGCGTGATGGTTATACGCGATCAATCGATCAGCGTAACGAGGAATGATCCCGCATGAGAGCGTGATGGTTATACGCGATCAATCGATTAGCATAACGAGGAATGATCCCACATGAGAGCGTGATAGTTATACGCGATCAATCGATCAGCGTAATGAGGAATGATCCCGCATGAGAGCGTGATGGTTATACGCGATCAATCGATTAGCGTAACGAGGAATGATCCCACATGAGAGCGTGATGGTTATACGCGATCAATCGATCAGCGTAACGAGGAATGATCCCGCATGAGAGCGTGATGGTTATACGCGATCAATCGATTAGCATAACGAGGAATGATCCCACATGAGAGCGTGATAGTTATACGCGATCAATCGATCAGCGTAATGAGGAATGATCCCGCATGAGAGCGTGATGGTTATACGCGATCAATCGATTAGCGTAACGAGGAATGATCCCACATGAGAGCGTGATGGTTATACGCGATCAATCGATCAGCGTAACGAGGAATGATCCCGCATGAGAGCGTGATGGTTATACGCGATCAATCGATTAGCATAACGAGGAATGATCCCACATGAGAGCGTGATAGTTATACGCGATCAATCGATCAGCGTAATGAGGAATGATCCCGCATGAGAGCGTGATGGTTATACGCGATCAATCGATTAGCGTAACGAGGAATGATCCCACATGAGAGCGTGATGGTTATACGCGATCAATCGATCAGCGTAACGAGGAATGATCCCGCATGAGAGCGTGATGGTTATACGCGATCAATCGATTAGCATAACGAGGAATGATCCCACATGAGAGCGTGATAGTTATACGCGATCAATCGATCAGCGTAATGAGGAATGATCCCGCATGAGAGCGTGATGGTTATACGCGATCAATCGATTAGCGTAACGAGGAATGATCCCACATGAGAGCGTGATGGTTATACGCGATCAATCGATCAGCGTAACGAGGAATGATCCCGCATGAGAGCGTGATGGTTATACGCGGATAGTTATATTGAGACAGAAGATCATTACTACTGTATATTTGTTTTTCTTTATTTATTTGTTTATTTGTTTGTTTATTCTCTCTATTATCATTCCAATATTGTGTTAACATATGAGATCACCCTTGTTACCGTGATGCGATCATGATCGATCAGCGTAACGAGGAATGATCCCATGTGAGCGTGATGGTTATACCAAGACAGAAGATATCATTACTATATTTATTATTTATTTATTTATTTATTTATTGTTTATAATTATACCGTATTCACTCTATTATCGGTTTTGATATCATGTTAACATATGGGATCACCCTAGTTATTATGATGCGATCATAATCGATCAGCGTAACAAGGGATGATCCTGTCAAAGATTCGTAATGTAATACCGATAGCCTTACAGAAAAAGATACAATTAGTTGGAGATTAAAAGAGCAAAATATGTATAAAAATGCCTGATTTTTGACTATGTAAAAATAAGTTTTCACTTATCTTAAAAATAAAAGTCTTTTAAAAATCTAAAACCTTGACAGCTATATTACAAAATTCTATTTAATAACTTCTTATTCTTAAAATATTTACCATTTTTTAATATGTCAGAATCTAAAAAAATTAAACATGCTGATGAAAAAATTATTGGTGGTCGTCCATTAAAGCCAATTTGGAAATTTTATAATAGAGGCAAACAATTGGATAGCTCAGGCCATTATGAAGCAATTTGTAAAGCATGTGAAAAATTATTTTCACCTGGAAAACCATCATTAATGGAAAAGCATATTATTAGTGACTGTGCTTTTGTTTCTGAAGAAGTAAAAGAAGCAGTTATATATATTGTTGAATCTCATGAAAAAACTTCAAGTATTAGTGGAACTAAACATTCAAGTGAACAAATAAGTTTAGATGAATTTCTTGAAAGTACAGCTATACCAGATAAACGTATTGAATCAATAAATAGAGCACTTATTAAAGCATTTGTATGCTGTGGATTACCTTGGAGGCTTATTGAGCATCCATTTTTTATTGAATTTTTAAAACAACTTCGCCCTGCTTATACACCACCTAGTAGAAAATTTATTGCAGAAAATTTATTAATAAATGAAATAATTAGAATTGATACAAATTTATATAAATCATTAAAAGATTCAAAAAATTTAACATTAGGTATTTAATTGTATTTATTTATTTTTCATTTAATTTATAATTTAATTATACTATATATTTAAAATAAGCTACTACTTAGAATAAAATATTTTTGTTAATTTATTTTTAGCTTTAGATGGATGGACCAGTATAACAGGCAAATCATTGTGGAATTTTATTATTTGTCTAAATAATGGTAAAGAAATTCTTTGGAAAATTTTAGATTTTTCAGATACAAATCATACTGCAAATTTTTTAACTAATGAAATTCAAAAAGTTCTTATTGACATTGGTGTTGAAAAGTTTATTGGTATAGTAACAGATGCAGGAGCAAATATTAATTTAGCAAGAAAACAAATTTCTCAAAAATATACACATATATTAAGTATTAGATGTATTGTACATGCATTTAATCTTATAACAAAAGATTTAATTAAACATCCATTTGCAGCAAGAATTATCCAATGGTGCAAAACTTTAGTTACATATTTTAAAAAAAGCCATTTACCAAATAATCTTTTAGCAGCCAAAATTTCTGAAAAAAAATATCAGGTGGTGGATTAAAAACTTATATTGATACAAGATGGACAACAGTTTATGCAATGTTAAAATCAGTTTATCAATTAGAAACATGTTTAAAAGAGGTAATCATTATTTAAAGTTTTTAATTTATATTTAAAATTAATAACTTAAATAATTTTTTATTTAGATTGCTATTGAAAATCCTTTAGCTATAACAAATGAATCTGTTAAAGCAATTATTTGTAGAAAAAAAGGATTTTTTTATGATGTTTATGATTTAGCAAAAATT
Source organism: Gigaspora rosea (assembly GCA_003550325.1). NCBI lineage: Eukaryota > Fungi > Glomeromycota > Glomeromycetes > Diversisporales > Gigasporaceae > Gigaspora > Gigaspora rosea. Next base: position 106,401 of record QKWP01000192.1, on the reverse strand, counting down.
TTTAAACCTATTAATGATGCAATTATTAAACTCCAAAGAAGAAATATAACGTTAGCTGATTGCTATTTTGCATTAATTTCTTTAGGAAATTCAATTTATAAGCTTTCTAAAGAAGATCCTAAAGATCCTAAACAATTTTATAAATATGCTATTAACAAATTTAATTCAAGATTTAGTGAATATGAATATGATGAATATGTTTTAGCATATTTTCTTCATCCACTTTATAAAGGTAAATAAATTTTATTATTTAAATTTTAAATTATTTAATTTTAACTTTATAAATTATTTAGGTGCAGGTATTAAAAAAAGTCAATTTTTAAAAATTGCAACCTCAGCAGCAAATATTTGGCAACAAATGGTAAAAATTCCAGAAATTGCAACACAATTAAAAAAATATAACCATTCTAAAGAAAAATCAGGAGATATGATTATTTCTCAATTTAGAGAATTTTACTTGCAAAGAGAACTATTTAATGCACCATTCTCATTAAATATTGATACAGCTTTAAGTTGGTGGAAAACATGTACAATATCACCACCATATTTACAATTACTTGGAATTAAACTTTTTTCAATTACTCCACATACAGCAAGCTGTGAAAGAAGTTGGTCTATTTGTGGATGGATGACAGAAAAAAGAAGAACAAATTTATCAGTTGAAAATTTAGAATCTTTGGTTAAAATTCATTCTTATTATATTAATAACAAAGAATCTGAATTGAATTTATATAGCAAAGAGCATGCAGCAGATGACATTTATCAAGAATTATATAATGCACAAATTGAAGAAGAGGAAGAAAAAGACCAAAATGAAACAGAAAATATTAATTTAGATGAGTATAATTTAGATGATGATGAAGGAACTGACTGTGTGGGAAAATCTAATTTATTAGAAATAATTGATTTAGAAAATCATAATTTTGATGACACAGATGATAATCAAATAACAGAAGACTTAAATAATGATGAAGAACTAAATACTTTTATTCAAGATTTAGAAGATCAAGATGATTATGATCCTAGCCAAATAGCACAAAAACATTTTGATGATATTGATGAAATTTATTATTATTAAATTTAAATAATTATATTTTTATTTGTATTTAATGTTATATTATATATAGAGATTTTTTCTTTAAATATTAAGGTTTTTTTTATATCACCTATAATATAAACTTTTTTATTAATATTATATTATATATATTATATTTTATATTTTGTAATAATTTCTATAAAATTTATTCATATTATATTATATATACTATATCTGATATTTTATATTTTGTATTAATTTTTATAAATGTATTGTTTATTAAAGATATTATTAAAATAAATATAAGTTTATAATAAATTTTAAAGATTGTATATTATATTTTAAGTTTCGGATTATAGCTTTGGGTTTCAGATTATAGCTTGGGGTTTCGGATTATAGTTTCGGGGTTTCGGGTTTCAGAGTTTCTATTTTTTTTAAAATTCCAAAACTAGTTTCGGATTATATCTCTCCCAAAACTAGTTTCGGGTAGGTTTCATTTCGACGCTATGTTTGATCAGCTCTAAAAAAGTTACTATTTACATTAAAGTAATGCTTCTAAAAATTTAGAACTATTATTCGAAATGATCAGTGCAAATTATAATCTAAAGTCTAATAAATAGTGATGGGCAATGCGCGGAATCCGTGCGGGATTTTTAATAAAAGATTTTTTGGCCTGCGTTAGCATATCATCCGGCCCGCATTAACAAATTATCCGGCCTGCTTTAACATAAGTGGGCCAATTCCTAATTAGTATTTGATGTAAATAAAAATATTATGCACGCATTGACTTTTGATTTGCTTCTCGCTCCACATATATACGTACGTACAGAGATAATGTCAAACTGTATATTGAAATATATTTTTTAAATTGTCATTATTAATAAAGTGGGAATCTATTATTTATTATTATTGAGTATAAAAGGGACTATTTATTGTGGCAGATTAAAATGAAATCTGATTAAAATGAAACTGGGGACCTCTCTTGCTCACCTTTAAAGCTTATAAAACCCATATATACTCTTTTATTAATAACCCTAACCCTAAACCCTAACCCTAATGCTAAAAAAACCCCTAAAAAATGTTTCCTAAAAAATTTTAAAATTTTGCTTAAAAAATAGAAAATTTCATTTTAGTCTGATTTCATTTTAATCTGTCACATTTATTATAAGCCCGATTATTCGTTTATGAATTTTTGTATGTACCGGTATAACCTTATTGCTTATAAATTTAACCTGGTTATGCACCTGTTTACTTATAAATTTTTATACACTTATATGATTTGATCGCTTTGTTACCATTATAATTTTTAAATATAATAATATTTTAAAAAACAAATTGATAAAATTAAGACCAAGTTGAATTGATAAATTTAATAATTATAAGATTCAAATGTTTTAAAAGTAGGAAAAATCCATATAAGCATTATATTTGTAATAAAATGCAGTAAGATTTATAAGAAATGATTATTATTTTAACGAAAAATTACATTCCTAGTGATGATTTATATATATATATATTTATTAATCGTGAAAAATTCGGAAACTCTACTCGATCCCGCGAATCACGCGCGGGATTTTTAAAAAAATCGGGATTTGCCCATCACTACTAATAAATTTTTTTTTTATCGAAATATATATATCATATTTAGTACGTATTATCATTAAGTATTTTTTAAGCAATCAAGACAAATCTAGTGTTAGCAGTGACAGCTTAAGTCATGAAGAATATGCAACAGGTGATAATTATGATCACGCTGACCAATCGGAAATTAGATTTTGGGAACGTACACCATACACTTCAATTCACTCGTATATACAAGCTGGTTAAACCGGTTTACATATATAACCATTCGTTGAAACTATTTTCCAACTATGTATTGTTTCTGTTTTCATTCTAATAAAAATTTAAATATTCTTAGATTAAAATAAAACCTTTAATTTTATTTCAATATTTATTTATAACAATTCCGTAATACGTATATAAAACTTGATGATAAATTGAATTGTTTTAAGATGGTTCAACTGAACATATATTTAAAGAGCAAAGGAAAACAACCGTTATTTGACTAATTAGTCCATACCTATACGCACATACGGATATGAAAGCTTTGTACTACTGTATACATAAACTAATATTTCTTTATATACTAATATCTTGAACATAACAAAATTATGATATGCTAATTTGTATAGGCATACGTAAAGTTGGAAATTAGATTTAGTATTCGGATTTTTAATCGAACTCAGATTAAATCCGAATATAAAACTGAATATACAAAATTTTGTAAAAAAAAAAAAAGTCTACAAAAAGCATTTGACTACCTATGAAATTGTCGTAATGATAAATAGTATTGCACAGAATATGCAATCAATTGTTCACGGGCATAAATAATATTATTAATTTAAATATGGCGCTGGTTTTTATATGCAGTATAATACCGGATATCGAGAAGCTTAATTAAATAAATCCGGAATTAAAAATTAAATTCGGTTTCAAATTATATACGTACGTACGTGCGAATACTGAAAGTTTGGCGGTATGTTGAACATGGATCTATATCACGTGATCGTACCAAGCACAGATTATAATAATGCGTGCTTTATCATTTCTATCAAAAAACCTGGACCTAACAACCATCTTTTTTGTTTCATAGAGTTACTCTGATTGGCCAAATTTAAAATCCTCATTTCGCGCAACGAATTTTCAGCAAAATGATATGAGGATTATTTCTGATTAATCGAAATAATTGAGCACAGTCTCGATACTAGTGTAACAATTCGAAATTGTGACATTAGAAGATTTGAATTTTTCGATCAGTTTATCCCCCATTTGTAAATAGATCTTCTCTTTATTTAGTATAGATAACTTCATTTCTATTTTTGTATAATTCATTAAATGCGTGTAAACTTGATGATTGACCCCTTTTTGTAAAATCTTCATAACACGTTAAGTATGCGCGTTAAGGGCGCGGATTATAAACATTCTCAATAGCACGTAAACGTGCTAGGCTAGTCGTATCATCACGTATCGTGTTAAACAAGGGTGGCAATCAATTAATCGACAATCTCTTCACCGACATAACATTTCACCGACAATTATTCACCGACAAGTTCATTTTACCGACAGTTTATTTCACCGAAGCTCATTTCACCGACAAAGTAATTCTGGTCATTTTCGTTAGGGTCAGGGTAAATTAGGTAGAATAATAGCTAAAGTTAGGGTGCTTTTTGAAAAAAAATTTGTCGGTGAAATGAACTTCGGTGAAACAAACTGTCGGTAAAATGAACTTGTCGGTGAGTATTTGTCGGTGAATTGTTATGTCGGTGAGGTGATTGTCGGCGAAATAATACGAACCCGTTAAACAACACGTTAACGTGCCAAACAACACATAAACGTGTTGTATATTAAATTCAAATGTATATAAACGAATGAATTTGACTTCAGTAAAGATATCCAGCACGATACAACCTAATACAATACAATACAATAGACTACAAGTAGAGAAGTTTCCTTCGATTTTACTTAAAGAAAATAAAGGAAGTAAGCTAGTGTAGTGCTGAAAAGACGTTTATTCGAGTAAATCAGAAACTTATTTCCTAGTAACTGTTAGAGTTAAATTGGAAAACGTATACGCTCTCCCACCTTAATAGTTACACTAGCAAATCACATTCAGGGAGTTACTTGAGGGCAAACTAAGCTGCCCTATCGACAATATGCATCAATCAGATAATCTACATTAATCAAAAATAATCGAATTTTTTAAAGCAATAAACACTACGTTGGAGTTAGAATCGTTACTAAAGTAAGGTTTATTTTATATCTATAATTTTGCAAGGAATCTTTTTGTAGTGCACAAAAGTTTCATAGATAGTCGATTGTTAGAAGAGATCTAAATGGTACGTACACTTGCGACGATATTTCATGGTCCCTTGAATTTATTAAGGTTTCAGATTATCCAGGTTCGAATTAGAGAGAATCGAGTGTATGTAACCAAAATTAAGTTGGTTTTATATTGAATTGTCATGATTTCCACCAAATTTAAATGCTCATCTGTATGAATTTGAATGCCCTTTTTGTCTGTATTTGGGTTTCAAAAAGGGCCAAAGCCTAACATTATTAGAAGAGTGAAAATATTTTTAATTACATGAATTCGTAGCTTTTAACTATCATTTTGATTGAATTCATTTTTATATTCAATGCCTATACCTTTTATCAGGCTTAAATCTCAAACCCGAATTTTTCAACATCTTCTTGAGTCTTTTCTAGATCTTCTAAGCATTTGTCCAGTTTGTACTCACGTTTTTATTTCTGGTATATACTATACTAGGTAACAATAAAATCATGAATGGAAATAAATTTTGGAACAGGTCTATAATTGTAAACCTCCGCAAAAACATTAGGAACCTCAAATATTCTAGTTCTTCAAGCAACATAGCATTGTTGTTACTACCAATTACGTTCTAGTCACGATATCAACTTTTAGCTTTGATTTTCTCAACACTATCAAATCAACGTTTAATTTATATTGTGACAACAGCAAATTATAAGAGGAAATAAAAGTTCCAATTCTTTTAATTTTTATTATTATTATTTAAACTATTGATATTCTACAAGAAATTAAACAGTAAAAAAAAAGATTAAAGTTACTTAAAAGCTTTAATTCTAATATCATTATAGTAATTATTGAAATTATAAATTATTACTTTTAACAAAAATATTCCCATAACATTTGAAATAATATTAACAGGATCAATAAAAGATGTTCATTATTTATATTTTTAGCCATTCCACTTACGCTTTTATCACTATTATTCACATTTTTAGAAGTATTATAAGGAGTAAGTGATACATAAGCCTTTTGACTATTATTAAATTGATTGGATATAAATAGGCACCAAGTTTGATCAGTTTGATTTGGCGAAGGCAACCCCATAAATGGAGAGTCGCATTGAGTAACTGGAACTGCCATTGAACCACAATAGACGAGATTCTCAGAAATTTGGATCTTTTTAAGGTCTGTCGTAGTATTTGGAAGTATTGAACTAGTAATCATAGAATATACACTAACTCCGATTCCCTGAATACGTTCATTAGAAGAATTTCCATTCATATAAGTACCAAATCCCGGAGTTACAGGGGTCGAATAGTCAACAATCTTAATGCTAAAACCTATAACGACATGTTATTTTTTTTAGATTCAAAAATTTAGACTTAAAAATAATAATACATACTTTGGTATGCAGCAGTAGCTATGTCACTAGTGCAGTTCATCCATGATCCATCATATGCTGGAAGAAGAACAACTCCCGATTGTGCAGTAATGCTATTAATAAAAATCTTTAATAAAGAGGTGTAGGTATATAAATTAGATGTTCTAATGACACGAGAAATTAAAATCATAAAATTTTATGAATAAGTGTTTTTTTTAAAAAAATATATATAAATAAAATAGTGAGGGGTTTCAGAATCAAAAACACGGAAGTGGACTTTGATAGATATTGATGACGTACTTATTTAAATAAGCGATACACAACTTTATTTCACTTTCCAATAATTTGCATTAAAAAGTTACTGATTTCACGAAATGAGGTCTCTAAAATTCATATTTCATTTTTGATTTCTAATGTTTCCATCCAAGTATTCAATTTTGTCTAATATACTTTTATTTCTGAAATAAGCTATTTTTTTTCTTAATTCTGAACCCCTCAATGCGAAAGTTTTAAAGAACCTATTTATACAATTATGAGGTTTTAACTACACTATTGCTAAAATAATATAAGTATTCATAGTATGTCTAGCATTTATAATTCTATAATTAAACAGTTAATTTACCTGAAAAACCAAAATTATAATTATAAATTTCTTCATTTTTATTAAAGTGAACCTTTATTAAGCTTTCTAATAGAAATATTTAATGAATTTAACGATTCTTATTTCAAAAATTTTTATATGTATTTATGTATTTTTCTATAAAATAGATAAACAAATGAATCCTTTGAATAGGTGGTCACACAAATTATATTACAGTTTTATATTGTTTGTTATTGTATACATGCTGTACGTACGTACGTACAGTACGTATGTATGTACTGAACACACGTTCGTTCATATGCATCAAACAAATTTTATCGCTCCACAAATTTTACCAATCCCACTACTTCTATTTTATACGATAACATAATTTTATACTATACTTAATGTATTTTTCTATTGTTTTTTTCCTAATTTGCATCATCGTACTACTTTAACATTCTGAGATGCAACTCCATAAAATATGTATGCATGTGAAGTACGTACGATAGCAAATTAATTAAATAAAGATCTTAAAAAAAAAGAAGTGAGTTATTTTGCAATAAATTCTGTCATCCATAAACAAAGTTCTGAGTATGTACGTCCGTACGTACGTATTTCAAACACTATATATTATAAATTGTTCATATATTTGAATTTGGGAATCTAATGCATTCCTATTTTCAATTTTCTTAAATATATACATTTTAGATATACCTTTAATTCGGCCCCCAAATGATAATTATTTGTTTTAGATTTCGTCTTAACATTTTACAAAAGTTTTTCTTTAAATTATAATAATATTTCAATGAGGCTTTTTCGATTTGTTCTCTTTACTTTTTTACTATCAAGCCATCTACATTTTCTTGTAACATGTCTAAATGTTCCTAGTATACGTTTTGGTCAAACTAGTGCATTAGTTGGTACTAAGCTTTATTTTTTTGGTGGCAGTTTCTCCACTACAAACGCTACTTTAAATCCTGGCCTTAGTTACTCAAATGAAGTATGGTATCTAGATTTATCAAATTCGAGTCTGTTTAATACTGCTATTCCTACATGGTATAAAGATGCTGAAATGCCTGTAGCAAATTTTTTCGACACTTCTTGTGTAAGCCCTACTAATAATTCTGCCATTTTTATATTTGGTGGAAGGCAGTTTCTCCCAAATTCATCGACTATCTCCTTTAATTCACCTGTATATAAATTTGATCCTAATAATAATTCTATATGGTCAATACCAAATATTACCCGATTTAATAGTACTTTTATAACACGTAATTTAATTCAAGCTGTCATAGATAATACAGGAAGGGTTTTTATTTTTGGTGGAACTAGTTTTAAAGTTAATAATAATGATACTTCTCCAGTGATGCATTATAATGACATGAATATACTCGATCTTACTAATATGGCTTGGTCAACATTGGTTATACCTCAAGCTCCTCCATGCTATTCTTATACCGCTACTCTATTACCAACTGGGCTTATAGTTTATGTTGGTGGATTGGATTATTTTTCAGACGCTTCTCAAGTCAATATGAGTGAGGCATGCTTATATCTATTATTCTAAACCTTTTATTCTCGACATAATTTTAACAATTTGATTAATTATATACAGATTCGAACCTTTAATACAATTTCTTTTATCTGGTCTAGTAAAGTATGTATATAAATAAATTAATTCTTTTATTAATAATTTTTTCTATCTTTTATAAATTTTATATCTTATTATAATTTAGCCAGTTAATGGCAGTTCAATTCAATCTCGTATAGGTCATTCAGCTGTTTTAGGTAAATACACTTTATATAAATAATATAAATAATATAGATGATATAAATAATATAATAAATCCAGTATTGAAAAATTATCATTTTCCTTACTATTATTTTTAATTAGGTCAAAATGGCGACATTATTATTTATGGTGGTTCAAAATATAGTGTTGACCTAGGTCCATATGGCCCACAAGCATTCCCTAATCTCGTTGTATTAAACACAAATTCCTGGACGTGGTCAATACCAGATATTCCTCTAACGAATACCCCACAACCACTTTCATTTCATTCCGCTGCATTGTATAAAAATTATATGATTGTTGCTTTTGGTAAGTTTCTGTTTTTGCGCTTCATTTACATTATGATTACCAAAATTTATTCAACAATTATATATAATCAGGTCTCGTGGCGTCGACAGATGGTTATTATAATCCAAATGTTTACATTCTTGATACTCAAAAATATGTCTGGATTGGCATAAATAATACTGCTACTACTACCAAAGGTTCTTCAAGTCAAAAAACTCAAACAAATAAAGCACAAGGATCTTCAACCTCTTCACCAAATAATGGACTATTTATTGGAATTGGTGTTGTAAGTTGTGTTATATTAATTGGAATGACATCTTTTAGTATATTTTTATTATTCAAAAGACGAAATAAAAGTTATAAATAATAGCAAACTCTATAAATTTTATGGCTGCACTCTTTATTTTCACTGAGCATAGAACTTTTATATTAATTCTATAGTTTAACGGTAAACTTTGGTGAGAAAATCCTTTACCGAAATATTTATGTTTGCCACTAAATTCTTTTCGACAAGAGATTCTTTTTTATCATGAAATATTTAATAACTGTCCTAAAATTTTGTAAAAAAAAAAAAAAAAAAAGTAGTGCATTATTCAATTAAAAAAAAATTTTTTAAAGACAATTATTAAATTATTTTAATATAGCTCAAATTATTTCTTCGGTACAATACCATAATTAAATAATTTTTTATAATAAATAGATATTGACAAACAAACTTGAAAGATTAAAACTTTATATAAATTACTTGTATAGCCTGATCGAATCAGTTCTGCAAAATTTTATAATATTCATTGTGAATATTTTTTATAGGAAATTGCTAATTTACACCACAGGTGATAATCATCTGTAGTCAATTCGCCAATTAAAATTCAGGATCAGGTGTAACATGTAGATCAATCAAAAATGAATTAATTATTTGTAAGAACGGACTATTACTATAGATTGGCAGAGAAATCAATTTTGTGTAACAAAAACAATCATTGCTAAAAATTGCTTCTAACCAAAATTTTGTTTATGAAACAACTTTTTTTTTATGCAAAAAAAAATTCCTTGCTAAATTTTACTATATAAAGCCCTATCCTAATTTCTAACTTTTATTCTTACCTAACAGATTTAGTTTTTATTTAATAAATTGTTTATTTTGTTTATTTTATTTTACAGTAATTATAAATCAAACCAGTGGTATTAAACACCAGTATGCAGTGTAACGTGAAGATCACTATCAAAAAGATAAACAAAAAAAAATAAACAAAAGTTAAAGTTGATAAATGTTAAGTTAGAGTTAATAGTTAGGGTTAGGGTGGAGCATAGTATATAGTAAAATTTCACAAGGGAGTTTTTTTTTTAAAAAAAAAAGGTGGTTTCATAGATAAAATTTTGAGTTAGAAGGTTTTTTTTAAAAATATATCAAAACAACAAAAATTTTATGTTACACCTGATTAGAGTTCCGCAATTTGATTTGATCTTCAAATATTTGAATCAAATATTTGATCAAATTCAAATTCAAATTTGACTATATTTGATTTGATCAAATTCAAATATGGTCATATTTGATTTGATTTGACAAATATTTGATTTGATTTGAAAATTACTATTAAAAATTTAAATTCAAATCAAATTCAAATTCAAATATTTGAATCAAATCAAATTCAAATCAGGGTCAATTGATTTGATCAAATTCAAATTGATCCAATATTTGATTTGATTTGAATTTGAGGAACCCTACACCTGATCTTTATGTTACACTGTATTTAAAAAATTTGATTGGTGAAAATCATTATGGTATTGAACACCAGTGGTGTGATTTAGTAAAACTGTTATTTTAAACATTGTAGATCACAGGTGATAATTACCTATAGTGATTATTAGTTATTTTCAATTTAATAGTAATTTAATATTAACTGTTAAAGAATTTATTCAGAGATACTGTAATTGATTGTTATAGTTGATTGTGAAATTAATGCACCTAATTAGTTAGAATTGGAGTGATTTATAAATATTAGCTATTAGGTTTTATTATACTTGAACAATTTCCAAACCCCTAAAAAATAATTGCTATTTATAAAAAATTAAATCAAATAAATAATTTTAAGATTTTACAAGTATATTATCTATAGCCATAAAAATATACTTGATTTATTTAAGCAAAAAAATTATTAATAAAATTTTTTGAGCTATGAGTTTGGTCAGATCCTTTGGGCTTGTCCACTTTAAATAAACTTAAACTGGACAAACCCAAAGAATCTATAGCTCAAAACTTTATTAAGTGGTAGTCCGCCTCTAAAGGGGTAAAAAAATTGCAGATTTTATAATAAACAAAAATGGATATTCATATTATATGTTTTTTTTATAGTACAGGAATCTAGCTTGTTTCATATAAAAGTATTTTTTTTATTATATAAACTTTCTTTTAGTTTCTAATAAAAGTTATAAAACTAATTTTTCTGATTCTAATAGTGATAAAATCATTAAAATTAGTTAGATAGATCACGAGATATGGGTTTGTTTTGATTTTTTTACTATAGGGTTTTTTCTTAAGAACAGAATCACGTGGGATTCTATTTCTATATGAGGCAATTAGTAAATCTCTGCTAATTTTTACTATGAAATTTATACCCTTTAACTGCGGACTACCCTTAATAATATTTGTTTAAATAAGTCAAATATATTTTTGTAACTATAGATAAAGTGATTATACCTAATTCTGTGGATCATTCTAATTCTGTGGATAATAATATTTTGCGATATCTTATGATCTCATAATCCAATTTGAATAATTTTGGTATTATTCAAATTGTCTCATTGAGATGATTCTAATGGTACCAAAATTAGCCAAATTAGATCACAATATTCTAAGATAAAAGATATATTTATTATTTTTTGAGATCAAATATATTTTCATAGAATTGTATTCTGTGATCCAATTTGGATTTGGATAATTTTGGTATCATTTGAATTGTTTCACTAAGATGAATCTAATAATGCTAAAATTATTCAAATTGGATTACAGAATCCAGAGATATAAGGTGTTTTCTGTGATCAAATCTATTTCTGTGGATTGTATATCTTATGACTCAGTGAGACAATTCAAATAGTACCAAAATTGTCTAAATCGAATTACAGAGTCCCAAAATACATGGTCTATAGAAATAAAATTGATTTTTTTGTGCATACTTTTATATTTAAGTAGCCAAGTCTATTAATAAAATCCTGTTCAAATTTTGTATAAAATTTTATATTATATATAATTTAGTGTAATGAACATATTACTTAGCAAACTTTGTTCAATTTAAAAAATCAAGTTCATTAAGTATCCATAGAATTAGGACCATGGCTTTTAAATTCTAATAAATTATATAGGTTGTAACTTTTATTATTAAAAAAATTTTTAGTAAATAAAGTATAAATAAAATTTTCCAGTAAATAATAAATGAATTATATATTTTATATATTAAATTTTACAAATAAATACAATCTTTTGAAGAACTTTTATATGTGACAAAAAAAATCTATGGAATTAGGTATGATTACCTTAAAATAATTGTAAAATTTTAAGATTATTTGTTTGATTTAATTTTTTATAAATTGTAATTATTTTTAGAGATTTGAGGTTTGGCCAACAAGTATAGGTTTTATAGCAGATTGTGAATAGCCAATAAACAAGCTAATAAAAATACAAGCTAATAAAAATAATATACTATTTAATGGTCTAATATTGTTTAATCAAGCCATTGGACAATAGACATATATATAATGTATATAATTAATTTATTATATTAATTATTAAATAATTAATAAATTGGTTTACTATATATTAAGCTAATACCTATAAACTTGAATAGTATATTTAAATATATTAATTTAATATCTTTTTGAAATAAACTAGAGTGGCCTCAAAGTACAGCTGTACAAGCTGCAATTTGTATAATTGCACTTTAGAGAGCTATCTTAGTTAATTTATATTTATGTGCAAATACAATAATATTTAGTTATTTTGTATTTTTTGAATCTATTTATATTAATTAGACTAATGGACCAATAGACAACTAATTTATAAATAGATATTTGTTTTTATTTACTGCAGTTTGCAAATTGATGTACCTTTCGATCAAATTTGTAATAGCAAGGGCAAAACTAGTGTTTTTCAGAATAGTCTAAATCCAGCCAAACCAAATAATAAAATTATGATACCCTATCAAATAAAGCATATTATATTTGACAAGTAAACAGTTCAAAAAGGATCTAAATAATCTATATGAGGCCATATTTGAAAAATTGCTAAAATTTTAACACCAAACAGCTACAGTATCTACAGTATTATGATACTAGAAACAACAAACATGGTAGTCTTAGTAAGTTAATAAACAGTTAAACAGGTAATATTAATATTATATGCACAAGAAATTTAGATAAAAGATCATATTACTATGCCACTTAGTAGTAGGAGGACCCCAAACAATACATATAGGTTATATTGGCTTTAATATAAACTTTTTATAAATTTTATCAACTTTTTATTAGAGCTAATTAACTTTATTTTATATATAAGCTTTAATATTTAAATAATTTTATCCATTTAAAAATATAACAAATATATTTTTTTTTCAAAAAAATATTTTCTTAAAAAAAATTTTTTTCAAAAAATTTTTTCTTCAAAAATTTTCTTCAAAAAAATTTTATCCAAAAAAATTTTTTCTTCAAAAAAAATTTTTCTCCAAAAAATTTTTTTTCCAAAAAAGATATTTCTCCAAATTTTTTATTTTTTTTTCCTTCTTCAAACATCTCGCCAGATTCAATATCCCAGCTTACGGTTCGTATCTAGTCCCCAACTATCGAGTTCCCGCCATGAACCCCAACCCCACCTCGACTTGCCATACCAAGCCGTAACCTTTATTGGGAGATCCTCTAGAGAGGTTATAGTTATGATCTGACAACCCCCGGGTGCCTCAAAGGTCCCTGCAGGCGATGTTCTGCACCGGCGCCTGAGTGCCAGATTTTTATAGTTCGAGGGAACATCGACCCCCAAATCCTAACCAATGCTAGGTGCCCCCAAGTTCGCAGGCAAAGATCTTCCTACTACGTCTTGTGCCTTCGGTTACTTCCAAATCGGGATTCTAACTCAATTCACTTCACAGCTACAAAGTCTTGAAATAACGGCTGCTCATTTAGGTACATTGTACAGCTAACCGGCTGGCTCTTGAATTTCGCCTTTGGGAGGAATTGAACTGGCAACCTTTTGATTTGCATCCTCGGAGCATAACCGCTATGCTATCGACCCGGAGAACTATTTTTTTTATTTGGTTATCCAAATTTTAAATATAATTTATCTAAAATTTATTAATTTTATCTATATTAAATAAAATAATATTGAAGGCTTTTATCCACTTTTAGATCTAACCTTTTGGCCAATAACCTCTTTTCAAATATAACATTTTAGTAAAAAAGTACCTTTTTTATCCAAAATTTCAATATAACCTTTATATGTATTATTCAAGGTCCTGTAGTAGGTAATTGTATGATATGCAGTAATCTACAAATTTGCTACATTATTATGGAATCTAATAAAGGTCCAAAATAAAAATCTAATATGTATATTTATACAAATTTTAATGATTATCTATAACTTTGTACTAAATTTAGTAAAGATTCAAAAATTATTTTATATAATAAACTATAATTTTTATTTGAATTTTTGCTAAAATATACTTAATACTATACTTTTTTATTTTAATTTTGGTAATATTTATTAATAAAATTTTGTACAAATTGATCTTAAGTTTTGTATTTTGTAAAAATTTTGCTATACTTAATTTAGTATATTAGGGCCTTAAACAATTTATATAAGCTTATACTGTATTTGAAATTATAGTAAATTTTTTTGTTAGACTTTTATATTGGTATATATATATTTCAAATAATAAATAAAACTTTTAGTCTTTTTTTTCTTTTTTTGAAATATAAGTATGCTCTTTAAAAAAATATACATATCTGATATACTATACAATATTCACTAAAAAAAACAGAACTTACTTAATTTTTTATTAGCACATTTTAAATATAACATTTATAATACTTATCTTATTAGCAAAATTCAAATATACTCTATTTAGTAATTAGGGCTGTGTCATTTATCACCTAATTTTTTTTTATCAAAGGCCTATCTCTATCTTTATATATAAAAATTGTCAGGTCTTTATATGTAATTGTTAAAATTTTGACCCCCTCTAGAAAATTACCTAATATTTGATATATCTCTTAGGGCCATGATATTAATCACCTAATTATTGTTTATTAGAGACCTATTCCCTCCTCCTTTAATATATATAGTCAGATTCCTTATATATAATTTCATCTTTTTTTACCTCTCACCTTTAAAAAATCATCTGATTTTTGTCACACCCCTTATCTGTTTTCAATATAACCTTTTTATCCAATACCTTCTTTTTGAATATAATTATTTTTGAAAAAGAACCTTTATTGGGGTCGTCAAAAACCATGTACCTATGTGATATTTTTGTGTAAATCATCCAAATGAAGTTGCAAAATTTTGTTTACATGGATCAGCCCAAAGAAGTCGAAAAACAAAAAAAAACACAAAAATATAAAAATGGCATTCTAAACCTATTTTGGAACATTAATGAAAAATGTCAGAGGTAATTTTACCTATATAGGTTCTAACCCTACCCCGACCCTGATTCTAAACAATCTCTAATACAAATTTTAACTGAAATTTCAAAAAATCATGTAGGTACATGGCTTTAGCCATCCTCCTATATTGGCAATTTTTCAAATATAACTTCATATAGATTATTCAGGGTCCTAAAAAGCTATATTGTATAAAAATTTTATAAAAAAATAAAAATTAAAATTTTAAATTATTTTAGATCTAACTTTGATTTTAGAATAGTTAAAAATATAAATAAGTTTTTTATAATAGTTCAATTAAACCTGTTTTAACATGACACAGTCTAAAAATGAGTAGTTTTTTTATAGTAAACCATATAAAAAACATACAGTGGCCTACCATATTATTGTGGACACTTTTTAAAAATTTATTACTCGGATCGGGTAAGTGAAACAGCATAAAATTTATGTCATGTGTTCAGTAGATCCCAAAATATAATATACTAAAATTTTGTGTAATTTAATTATATTACACTAAAGTTGTGCAATAAAACTGTAAACATGGTTTTTTTATTTGACCAAAAATCCAAATTCAATTTTTTTTTACTTATATATATATTTTTTACAAAACATAAAAATTTTTCCGTTTTAATGCTTTATAGGTCCTCCTTTTGCTTTAATACAAGCAGCAACCCGATCGGGCATACCTGCAATTAGCTTATGATAATACTCAGGTGGTACATCAAAACATGCCTTTTTAGGACGTCTGGGCCTTTTTTTTGCCTCTGCTCCACCTGACGAAACTCTTGAATAATATTTTGCACTACGGATTTGTTGCACCCAACAGCTGCTGCGATGGTACGAACCGAATCACCTTGCTGGTGGGCATAATTTAGTGCACCCCTTTGGTCTTCTGTTAAATCTTTACAACTACCCATTGTTTTGTAAGAAAAAAAAAGGATATGTTGAACCTTGAGAACTGCTCAAAATGTAATATAAATTTTGCACTATATTTACTTACCCGAACCCAACTTATAAATTTTTAAAAAGTGTCCACAATAATATGGTAGCCCACTGTATAAAAAAATTGGTAAAATTCAATAACATATAATTTTTTATCTACTAAACAATTTTAATAATAATATTATTATTAGAAACAGAAAAACTAGCTCTATAATATATTAAAAATTTAAGGAATTTTATTAAATAAAATATTTGTTATTTAAATACAAGTACAAAATATAAATATAGGAATATATATTGGATAAATTTAATTTGAAGTTAATAATCAAACTTTTACAAATTTAGCTATTAAAACTGTACTAAATTAAGTATTTTGTACTAAATTAGTACGGCTTACAGATGCCCATTAATATAAATAATATGTCTGTAAATAATAAGTTATATTTTAAAGCCTTAGATGTATAATTTCATTTGATTAACTATATAATAATTAGGGCGTGCACAGACAGCATATTCATGGATCACGAAACTCTCGTTTTTTTTTAATTGGCGTTTTCCGGCTAACATTGCATGATTGTGCATTCAAATTTGATCAAGCTATACGTTTCGAACAATAAAATTTCTTTATTAAATTTGTAAATAAGATTTAATTATACAGTAGTTACAAAAAAAAATAAGAGTTTAATAAAAATTAAAAAGAATCGTATAATTATAAATGTGTTTAATTAATGGAATAGTGTTATTAAATATTTCATCCAATTATATAAATGATCATACTAAAATAAATATTATAAGATTAAATTAATAATAAAAATAATTGACAAAAAAATCTGATTTCAAATACTATATAAAATTATCTTTTTTATTTATATTTTTTTTATAAATTTCCTCCAAATATTGTACATCAACAACATATTCCGTTAAAAATAGTTGCAATGAATCAAGTCTTTTTTTTATTTCTTGTTTTTTCTTCAAATTATTAGTAGTCTTTGAATGACGAACTAATGGAATAATTTCAAATGTATTTATTAATTGTGCTAATACTGAATTTGTTATTTTAAAGCCGTATTTTTGAACCCATCCCCATGGTTTAATAGCAATTGCACCTAAAATATAAAATTGAATATTAATTATAATAATTATTAAAGTACAGATAATATATAGCTATTGGCTGCATAGCATAAAATAACGGTGTTATCCGATGATTTATGACAATTGTGCTTGCTATGTGACCGAGTTTTGTCCGTGATTATGTAAGCTACCAAATAACGAATTTATTTGGTAGATGACGCAAATCACTATCAAATAACTCAAGTTGTTTAGCAACCACTGGTTGTTGGATAGCAACTTAATATAATTTATACTTGCCAAAAAGTAATACATAAATGGTCGTTGCAAATCCCCATGCACCTCCGATCAAGCCAAGTGAAGTTATAACCTAAATTTAATAATATTTACAAATGTTATTTAATTTTAAGCAGGTTAGATAAATTTTTACAATAATACTTACAGTCTTAATCCTTTTTTTAAAAAAAATAATGATAAATTGTAAATTAAAAAGAAGTAAATTTTTATGAAATTTAAAACCTTATTCAACATATAAGATATCAAAACCTTTTATCAGTTTCAACTTGACCAATAAATGATTGTACTTCAATTTCTATTTTCATAAGTAATGTTAACGTTGGAAATTCAGAAGTATCATTTGAAAGAGGAAATGTTTCTTGTAAATATTATAAAAAAAAAAAATTAACATCGTCAGTTTAAATATAATTTTTCTAAAAGTAACTAAATAATAATTATATACCCAATTTCGACGTTATATACGGTAAACTTTCAAGTTTAGATGAAAATCCTATAAAATTTTCCCAACTCGGAAGCATAAGTTCTTTTCTACTTCTTTTTATTTTAGCTTTATATGACTATCAATAAAAAAAGAAAAGTAAATAAATGAACCATAAGTTGACTCATCTTAAGGTGAATCAGCTGATAGTTTCGAGTGTGACATAACTCAGCTTATTAAAACCAGAGTCTTAACATCTTTAATGCTAGACAAATTTTATAAATATTTACATTGAATGATGCAAGGCTATACAGATTTTTATTAAGAAGTGTTTGAGGAAGTTTTGAATACGTTCTAAGTTGATTTATCAAAATTAATTCCTGATCATAGCTTTTAAATAAATCTATTTAAAGATAAAACGTTGTATATTGTTAAAATATATCTTATATTTTCGACCAAGAATAAAAAAAAGATTTTCTCAAAATATTTTAACGTTTTAAAGATAGAATTCATTTCATTTCCAAAAACTAACGATATACTAACCTTTATCACTCATACTAAATGTCACAAACGGTCGCACCAAGCTATCACTTAAATTAAAACTAATATCATTCAAATAAATCTTAAATTCCAAAGAATTTATTCCATTATTGGGTATTGCGGAAAAACTTAAATCTTCCGTCATAAAATAAGTATGATGATAGCCATTATCATCATTGTTGGTATTGTTTGCGATGATTAGATACTGTTTACAATCGTGAGGGCCACCTAGTATACATTATTGACAAATTTAATACGCAAAAAAGACAAAAGAGAGTTGGATATTTTAATATCCAATACTTACTAGCATCGACAAAATGGCAACCAATATTTGTTTGTTGTTTTGTAGAAAAAAGAACAACTATAAAAGTAACATTTTAATAGCTTGTTCATCTCTTAATTTATGTTAAAATAAATCATAACTATTAATATTACCCGGAACAGGAATAAATGTTTCTTCTGCTAAAGAATTTTGAATGACAGGATTATCATTATAAATGCCCCAAATTATTAACCAAGTATATCCAAATAAAGCGATTAAAAGTAATGTTAACACGAAATTTTTCAATATAAATAATGAAGTTGGTTCAGTCTTGCGATATTTTTGAAATAAATTTTCAAAGATCATTTTTTGGCACAAGATATTTTCAAAATGACTTTTCGTTATTAACTAAATTATTTATTTATAAAGGAAATGTTTTATTGTCGGCAAAAAAAATTTTTTTATATACATGTACAGTATAATGTAAATTAGTGAGACACAAGTAAGTACATACGTATGTACGTACAAGCTTCAACAAAATTCTGTAAATTCTGTAAATTCTGTACATTTGTTTATATTCTCCGAATTTGCAAACAGGTATTAAGGGAAATAAGGTAATAATATATTTGGAAATTGTTCATATTACATGTTACATGTATATAATTGATGTTCAAATAAGGATAAAAAATAATGAGACTTGCATGGTGTAACTAAACAAAAATGCAGAATTCGGGGGCTACTTAATACGCCACCAATAAATAACCAATTCTGATACTTATATATATAACATCTTCTAATTACTATTAATCTTTGCTGAAAAATTAAACATCGTTACATTATAATGGCACTGGGAAAAATATTTCGTAAGGAACGTAAGACTGAACCTATGTCAGTCTTTTTGTTACGAATTATCGTAACAACTCTATTTATATTCATCCTGGTTGGATACTCCGTATTTTTGATTTTGGATGTTTGCAATGATCATCCCGCAATTCAGAGCTCGTTTATTGAAGTAAATTCATTTCCTGTCCCAGGTACTTTCTAAACTCTTGGCGTTATGATTGATAAGTATCAATCTTACTTATAATTTTTGTTGACGAATTTTTAGAGCTAATGTTCTTAGACATTCCTGTTAAGGCAAATTTCGAATGTTATTTCACATATGCTGGTGAGAATTCATATTTACGTGCTATATATCCTATAATTACTTATTTTTTTTTTCTTTATTTAAATTAAACAAGTTAATAATACTCGTGAAGATAATAAGGCGTGCACTCAGTATTTAAGACAGCCTGTATTGAACGCCACTTCTAATTATAACGGTTACTTTCAAACTAGTGGAGATTTACTCTTTTCAGCAAGCTCTAACAACTCTAATGTAGGCCTAAAAAATATTGGAATTACGATCTATATTGATGATTCCAAATATAATGCGAGTGACCCATCAATGTTTGTAAATATGCGAGCAGTTGATTCAGGTCGGATTTTTTTTTTTTAAAAAAAAAAGAATAAAAATAAAAATAAATGAATTAATTAATGTAATGTCTATAATAAATTGAATTAAATTTATTTTCTTTGAATACAGAACTTTATAATACTTACGGTTCTAAATTATTTGAAAATCAAAATTCGATGTTTTTGGATTCAATAGTTAAAATAAATACATATGAATTATCACCAAACCAAGTAAGTTTTTTTACTCTAAAATTTAACACCAAATATATACTTTTTGTTCGTAATATTAATTGTCTTTTTTGTTGAACCAGTCTTACAATGTTAAGTTAACAAGAAATATAAAACAACTTATGTCACAAAGTTGGAAAAATTATTTCGGATTTGCACCACAAACAGAAAGAATACCTTATGTTACTTCCACGATTGGTATTATTTATAAAAAAAAATTTTATTTAAAAGATGTAATAAAACACTATTAATTATGTGATTTTAATTATTTTTTATAGAATCTTCACTTATTTCAAATACTACGGCGTCTAGAACATTATTTTCTACAATAAATATCGAACCACAATCATTTATAGTCCAAGTTGATACAGATCAAAGGTATAATAAAAATATGATTTAAATTTAATATTTTTACTATCATTATTATTATTTTACTATTATCATTATTATTATCTAATCACTGATATTATGTTTTTTTTTCATTAATTTATAAAGGCTTAAAACTGTAAGTTCTTTAATTTTTAAAAATACCTTAAATAAAATTAATAAAATTACAAATTAAAATTTTTTTTCTTTTGGATTTATAGGTATTGAATTCTCTTGGTCTATTTGGAGGTGCATTTGGACTAGTTACAAGTTTTTATGCACTACTTTTTGGTATTATTATTTTCTTATTACTTTATTTGGATAAATAATAATTTGAATTAATTAAATTTCATGTTTTCTTTAGGTACTGGAGCTATCAAACCATGGGGTTTAGTTCAAAGACATCTTTTCAAAGTTAACCGAATTGTACAAGATAAATTATTAAGTACTCTAGAATCAATGACGTTCATTAGCCATTTAACTCACGATACAGATGATTTGAAAGAGGATCTTTCAACTGAAAAACTTGAAAAAAGATTAGATTTATTACAATTATTTTTAAGAGATTATGTAGTGAACGTAGAATATTTAGAAAACATTCAAAAATCCGATACAATGACTAAAGAATATAATGAAGAACTCGACATCGGTGACAGCAAATAATAACTAATATTATTAAACGCAAATTTATGCTCATTTTTAGAAATTATAAATAATAAATAATTTAATTTTAGTATACATTTATTCTTCACCCGGAATGGTTTTTGATATTCTTCACCTACATAATAAGATTTTGAAATTTTACTAATAAAATCATCTTTGAGTTTCTAACAAAAAAAATAAAAATTAAAATAAAAAATATACCTACGCATTTTTCCCAAGCCCAACCTAAAAGTGCGTTTCCTTAATTCATATTAGTAATGCAGGCTTACCCGACCTATCGTCCGGGCGGTAGGCCAGGAGTCGAGCCATACTTTCACGGGCCGGCGTTATGATCAAATTTTACATTTTCCTCCTTTCCTGATTTAGTATCGTATTTTATTTTATTATTTTTTTTTATCATCATTTATGTATTTTTATTTGGACAGGGATTGTCATGACGTATTTGAGAGATTGAAACCCCAAGCGAGTGATTAAATCCCCAAGTGAGAGATTGAACATCTTAGCGAGGGATTAAAACCCATAATTATGTGTGTTAGTTTATGTGTGTTAGTTTATCAATTTAAAACATTTGACCTTAATCACTGTTTGTTCACGATCGGTTCAAGACCCTATCAAGCTCTCACCCGATCGTAACACAGTATCCGATTAAGATAAGGTTAGGGTTGTAGTGCATCCACTTATTTGCGCGGATAATACAAACTCCTGAAGAGGAAATAGCCAATTGGAGAGTGCAAATTTGGACTATTCCGGATTGGCCCGACAAAGAATCCGAACACGCGTAAAAGAATAAAAAAGTGAAAATATTCAAATACAGTACTAATGTTTAAATCGATGATTAAAAATGACGGGAATAAAATTTTACATATCATCAGCGTCAATCTACCCTATAGTCTCTAACTTTAAGGTTCTAATCCTAAATTTTTATCTCGTGAACTTCAGTTATTTACAAATTGAATTTCCTTCTTTGACGTAAATAAGTGAAATCCTGTACGTACGACGCACATACGCCTATAGGGTAACTTTCTTCAGATTGGTAAATCATTTACAATTGTATTTATAGAATACTTTTTAAAAATGTAACTTTTCACAAGTAAAAAATGAAATTAAGAACTTCTCTATCTTCAGTGAAGTCCTAACAGTACAGTACTAAACAAAATAATTCAAAAAGAACAACAACCTAGAGGTATTTTGCTAACAAGGTAGAATATTATAACTATAGAACTATATATAATTACTAAATGGTCGAATGCATTTGACTTAATAAAAAAAACTAACAAAATAAACTTCTTTTTTAAGAATAGATAAAACGCTTTGCTGAGCTGCGTATACAATGTTTTAGAACATAGTGTAAAAAGCTTTTTAATGTGTAAAACTATAGTCAGTTATAAGCAATAAAAACGGTTGAAATTACAACAAACTTGGTATATAGGTTAATGTTTTTTTTCACTATAAACATTAATTATAATATCAGATATAGTATACTATAGATTTAGATCTCATATTTAGTGATGACGCTAAAAATTTTGCCGATCACTTTTGCCAGCCAATCAGATGCCGGAAAAGAACTATACGTACTGTACGTACTGTACGATAAAAATTTTCAGGTATTATATAAATGGCACATCACTTCTCATATTACTTCGGCATAATAAATGAAGTAGACTATTAGGAAAACATATATTAAAGAAAATATATTTGATCCTTTTCGTTCTTTTATTATAGTTATATAGAGTTAATTTCACAACTATATTTATATAAGACAATTTAGCGATTTTTTGGTTGGTTAAAAGATTTTTTAATACACTTTACTCTGGTTATATCGACATCTGGATATAACGACATCATAGTAAAATATTTCTATACCGTCATTTTTTTAAAAAAATTTAATATAATATGTAACCAGAGTGAAGTGCAAAATAGTCGACCCAGTCGATCGTCATGAATAATTTGGTGGGTCAACCCAAACGTTTGGCATCGGTCCATATATTATGTTCAGGGTTGGCAAATAGAACAATAGAATAAAAACCCAATTTTTTGCTTCATATAAAATAAAATGTTTTTATTAATAATTTGTAATTATTAAAATATATATGTTAGAGCATTAGTAAAATAATAAATTTAAAATATTTTTTATATTCAATTAATAAAGTTTATTACTACAAATTCCCAATAGAAAAATAAAAAAATGAATAGAATTATAAGCCAATAGAACAAATATAGTAAACGTGACATCCCTGATTATGTTGTACCATCATTTAATAATATCCTTGTCACCTCCTTGTTTTGTAGGGGCTTCTAATTCATTACTAATTTGACTTCTTGATAAAGTTTAAAATACATCAAATCCTTTAAATGCTGCTATAGGATTAAATTTTGAAAACATGCGTTTAGAGAACAATAAGAAAAACTTTATTTATAGGGATCATGCATGTAATTTATAACTACATCAAAGAAGGTTTAGGGGATATTTATGTAGTATGCACATACATACGTACGTATGCATCTAGGTTTATTAAATTTTCAATTTAACTTAATAATACGTTATAACGATATAAAGTAAAAATAAAGTTTAGATAGTAATCAATATATTGTTTCTAAGTGTGTATATTTTTAAGGATATGATATAATAGCTATCAAAAGGCATTTATTATAATAAGGTTGTTTGAAGTTAATTTTTTGGATAACATTGTCCCCTTTGATGGCTCCCTGTTAAAATGAACATATAAAAAAATTAAAAATTAAAAAAAAAATAAAATAAAAAATAAAATAAAAAGTTAATTGATGTTCCGGATAAGATCGGCAATATTGCCATATTGGGACAATAGCAAATTTTGGGGATAAGTACAATATAAATTTTTATTGTATGCTGGAATCTGACGTCGGTCCAATGAAAAGTATTTTTTTATTAAGTTAACAGCTCATGTCAATTAATTGAAAGTTGTAGAGCTCACTAATGCGCATCTAATGGTGGTCATATCATTCAAATCAGCCCAGTATACGCTGAGTTATCGCTAAAAAACGATTGACCGACTATATAAAATTTTTAGTTTGTTTACATAGAATTTTATATAGTCGGACAATCGTTTTTAGCAATATCTCGGCTTACACTGGGCCGATTTGAATGATCTAACCACCATTAAATGCGTCTCAGTGGGCTCTACAACTTTCAATTAATTGACATGAGCTATTAACTTAATAAAAAAATATTTTTCATTGGACCGACGTCAGATTCCAGTATATAATAAAAATCATAGTAATTTGCCCCAAATTCTAATATAAAAATTCTGCAGATCTTATCCGGATCAGTAATTAAGTATAATTAGGCAATTCGAAATCGAATATCCGGATAACTTCATAACCTCCCATAAAGATAAACAGCCAATCAAAATTCCGGATAATTTACCCTAATCACATAATATAAATAATTTACAGCCAATAAGCAGGGAGGACTTTTGTATTTTTCGGAAATGCACGAGGTAGTTGACCAATCATAAACCAGTTTTATCCACGTGATACACTTTCAATGAAAACAGGTAGATAATCATTAAACATATTACAATGTCTTTCGTAACTTCGAGCAAACTAACTCGCATTGTAAATGAATAAAACTATTCACCCAGGTTAAGATATAGCTTCTAAACACAAGAGTTTTATTAAAAAGTTTCTTATAATAAGTTACACGCCCTTTATTCCCATTTTTTATACTTCATCTATAATTAACAAAACTATACTATCGCATATATAAAATGAATCAAACGTCTTATAGAGAATACATATAACTTTCGAAAACAGTCTACATAAATTTATAAATGAAAAAAAACAAGTTTAATTATTTGGATAACAAAAGAAAAAAGACGAAAAAAACAAAAAAAAAGTTTATAAATTAAGCAATACAATATATTTTATTACCTTCTCCTATACGGTAGACAATACTTCAACTCTTAGTATATCTACCTTTTATTGCGTGATTCGGCGTGATTCACCGTGATTCAACAAAGAGACGCTTACTAGGAAGTTCTTTTGTTAATAAAGTGTTGTATCGATTGGTATTTTTTTTTTAAGTTTGCTTAGACCCGAAAAATTCTGGTTTTACAGTACTACGACGTATAAATACTTTTCCCGGAAATCATCGGAAACAAAAGTCCTCCCTGCTCAGCCAATATTCTTGTGATCGATCAAATCTGCATACAGATCCGATCACTAGATCACGAGAATTTTGTATGCAAATAATTGTACAAAAGGTGCTTATTATCGAATGAATACGGTATATAATTTCTTTGGGCGAGACCCATACAATTCGGTGGTTTACGTTACCCGACTTTTGATATCCTCCCCGCCCCCTCACCCTTTTGAGAAAGGAATATAACGTAAACCACCGAATTAAATTGGTCTATCTTGCTCCTCTCTTTTATGAGAGGAATGTAATGTATACTACTGAATCAAATTTGTCTGGCCTAATTAGCAACTCAACTAGAAACTCTAAATTTTAACTTGAAATTAATCCGGCATAATAGATTTGCTATTTTAAAAAAGGTTGTTCATTTTATATTTCGTTTATTTCCCCTCTATCCCATCCCCTTCCTGAGAGTCTTAAAAAGTGATATTAACCGAAAAATTAATTACAAACGGTCTAAATTAGAGAGTGATGATACAATACAATGATTTCACTTTCTTCAATCACCAACTATTATTAATAACGAAGCTAAAATATTATAGTATTACCCAAAATTGCAACAGGAGCCGACCATTAGTAACACGAAGTAATTTTGCCACGAATTGATTCTTGTTTACCATATATGTCTGTATATGTTTATAAAGATTAATGATATCTTTTTCACTATTTTAAAGTGCATATTTATTTGTTGCAATAAGTCCACTAGTTTCAAATATATAATCAAAGTAAATCACGTCTAATTTGAAAAATCTTGTTTATCATTATATATAGATAATTGTAATTTTATTTTATATTTAATTTGTGAAATGTTGATATAAATATTGTGCCTGAAATTACTACCTTTTTAGACCGAACGCGTTCCAGAGGGACCATACGCATCTAAGGAAATTAATTGAATGTTTTTATTGTTTAAAATACTTTTCAGGTACTTGTACAGTCTATCCATATTATGAAACAAGCACAAGGCGCTAAACAAATTAAAACTTTCACTCCGTAAATTTGTTAAGTCCTTTGGATCAATTTTTAGTTTCGCAGTGCTGTTGTGAATATGCCGTATCACAACGTTCAATAGGCAAAAATAATCGTCTTTTATTTTGCGAAAATATTAATTGAACCGAATGGAAATAGATTATATGACGAACTAGAATTATGTGTATTAATGAGTTAATAGTACAATATAAGAGCCAAGATAAGAGTTATCAGCTGTTGACTTAACAAAGATATTAAAAATGTATAGAACTAAGGTTTTTAGCATTCCAAATATTAAAGGTGGTCTAATTAATTGCTATCTTTGATGCGCGCTTTGTGTTTATCACCATTAGCCTAGGATATACTTTGATTGGCCAGTTACCATGTACTTTGTCACGAAATTAGTGTTCTCATGGAGTTTGAAATCCAGATAATCTTGTATGAATTTAGGAACTTTGATTTTAGGAAGTAACATGAATACAGCTGCAAGTAATTGATAAATCAGAAGAATACGTACGTACGTATTTACTTCCAATATTTTATTAGAGTATCCCTTAACGACACATAATAGCAAATAAGGCAAAAAAACAACGAGATGCACGTACGACGTACGTACGTAGGTAAATTTGTAGTACGTACGTACGTACGCATGTGTGAACCAAATCCGAAATTTACAAGAATTTATTATGTGTAACTTTCTTTTTTTGCACGGAAATTTCAAAATTGTTTGCCAAGAAATTATTGTGTAACTTTTTTTTTGCACGGAAATTTCATAATTATTTGTAATACGATATTTTTCAAATAAAATATATATGAATTTCAATATTATATATTTTATAAACCATTATTGTAGCTTCTTAAATTTTAGGCAAAATGATTTTTGGAGAAATTTATCATAGATATCGAAAGACTGAGCCTTTAACAATTCATATCATGAGAATTATTACCATGATACTTTGTTTGATCTGTATACTAATATTCACTATTAGTATGATTTTCGATATTATAAACGATCAACCCGTCATTAATTATTCTTACATTAAAGAAGATTTGTCGGTTCCAGGTAAAAAAAAAAAAATTATTTTTTTATATTAGATATACGATAATTTTTTATTTAGTTTTCTAAAGCTATGTCAATTAGATATGAAATTCTTTTCTGAAAATTTGTTTATTATGACATGCGGCTTTAAAACTTCTGGTAAGAAATTTAATATTTAATAGTTATTTAATCTTACAACTATTCGTATAGATTTTGCGTCAACCCAGATATAAAATTTATAAATAAATCTTTTAATCCTTAAAAATATTTAGAGATTCAAAATTATAGCGCTATTTTTGATACGAGCTGCAACCAATATATCACAGATCCATCAGAAAAAGATGATTTTTATTACAATGGATATTTCTCAATTCCGTTAGAAGATAGTTATAAACTAATTCTACCAAATAACACAAAATATGGAAAGCGTGGCGAACAAGTAATTAACTTTGAATTGAAATTTATAGATGTAAATGTGGATTTAAATACTAGTTCAAGCTTTTTTGTTCAAATTTCTGATTCAGGTATATTTAAAATGCCATTTCTTATTAATCATATACAGTATCAGGTATTCTAAAGTCATATAATTATAATATGTAGAAGACGTTGATTTGAAAACGAATGTTTCTTCGATATTCTCACAATCAATTATACAAGCTAATACTTATAATATTCTCAGAGGACAAGTAAGCATTTTTAATGAGATATAAAAAAAAAATTTTTTTTTTTTACTATTTCAATTAATATTAAATTTTTATTTATTAAAAGAGTTTTTACCTTTATTTGAGTCGAAGTATCAGGAAAATTATTATCCCAAACTGGAAAGCCATTATGGGATTTCAACCTGATTATATTATAAAACCTTACATAACATCAAGAATGGGTAATTTAATTTCAGTATTAATCTTAATATTTAAAAAAAATAGGGAGACAATTAATTATCTAAGAAGAAATAAATTCATATATCAGCATAATTATTATTTGTGAAGTGAAATGTGCCAATAAATTACACCCGTTAATCATATTAATATTAATTATTTATATGTTATCTAGAGGTGGCACGAATGCAATATGATTCAATAACAATTGTAAACGTCCAGCCTGAATTTGATATAACTACTGTGGAAACAGAACAAAGGTAATCTTTGACAATATTTACTTAAATTTGGTTTATTTTTACTGCCGTATTCATTAACTTTAAAATAATTTTTAAAGATCACATACAGTGAGTATTATGATTATTGAGTTTATAAATATAAGCATAAATTGATTAATTTATGATTATATTTTCATATAGGTTTTGAATTCTCTGGGCTTAATTGGAGGTGCATGGTCACTTGCTTTATGTGCTTACAAAATATTATTTGGTAAGTTTTTATCATTAGTCAAATACGATAGTAAATAGATGAAGATAATAAAGGCTTCAACGTTGATGAAAGTTGAAATTAATTTCAACTTTTGTCAATAAAAATCTCAATAGATAAATCAGTTAAGCCATCATAAATGTTAAAAGTATTTTTGACATTATGAAAAACTGGTTTTATTTAAAAATATTAATTTATAATAAAATATAATAATGATCTGAATTTCTTTTTAAAAATAGGCGATGACGCAATTCGGCCTTTTGGATTACTTCTAAATCGCAGCTACTTTAACAAACGAACTCAAAAGAAATTAACTAAATTCATGTCTACATATCCTTTAGTTCATCTTTTAGATTCGTCAAATAATATTGATGATGAGGATGATGAAAGTCGAGTTGATCATTTAGAACAAAAAATTAATGATTTAGAATTGTTTTTAAGAGATTACGTGGTCGAAGCGCAGCAATTAGATAATGCTAATAAATATAGCGAAAGTGCTAAAGATAAATAAATACCTAATTTGTTAAATTTTATAATTATATAGTGCTAGTAGCCTATACACATCACAAAATACTTTTTATGTTGCTTTAAAAAGTGTATAAATATCGTATAGATTTTTTATACAGATTTACAAACCCAATGCAGTTTATGTAGTTAAAATTTTAATATAATTTAAGTAATATTTGTATCTTTAATACTTTACATATTAATATACTGTAGCAAGAAATTCAACTTATTATGACAAAAAACATTTAGAATCAAGATAATAAATGGCGTGGTATATCAAAACACTGTCATAGTGCATATTAAAATATCTTAAATATCAATACAATCATATTATAAAAAATTCTATTTTATTATATCATATAAATTCAGTTAATTATACCTTTAAATAACATTTATAAGAATTAGCTAGTAATAACTTTATATTATTATTATCTTGAGTCATTGCCATGTCTTATTGACGAGAATTTTATTCAAGTTACCATAATTTATCAGAATAACATGCAGGGGAATTATTTTGAAATTTAGCCCGAATTAAACTTAATTCTGGCCATAATTCGAAATTACATCCCTTGACGAAAATATTGTAGTCGATCATGGATACCTTAAGAAACTTCCGACATTTATGAGAGTACAAACAAGCTATATATATATTACTTTCGGATAGTTTTTCACTACCAAAAACCTTGCCTTGTAAACTACTTTATACAAAATCAGCTAAATACATAATTATTTATACCATAGACAAGATTATATTGTAACAGTGTACATAGATGACTATATTTTTATATAACACAAAATTATTAAAATCTTTAGCAATTTATAAATATATGAATATAGATAATTGATCTTTTTATATTATTTTTTTAATAAACTACACTCCTGTTAATATAGATTAATATTTTTAGTTAGAGTTTAGAGTTAGAGTTATTGAAGGATCCCAAATATTGCATAGATAAGTCAGATCTGAACTTGTGTAAGTTTATACAAAATAATGTATAATTTTGCCCAAATTTGCTATATACGAATACAATGTTTGATAAATTTTTCTGCAGAAATCCTGTTATTTATTAACAGAAGTGTGGTATTATCAAAAAAGAATATAGAAATATCAATTTTCTAACTATATACTGTATAAAAAACTAGAAATATTTTTATAATAATAAAATCATTATAATTAAACTCTATATCAGTGTTGTTCACTGAAATGTTCTAGTGTGAATTACTATAACTAGAAGATTACTGGACTTAACTAGATGGAATTGGAAACATAATAGCTTCCAGTGATTGAATATCACTAGACAGTTCCAAGTGATTCAGTGACTTCTATTAATTTGATTGGCCGATTTGGATCAACTACCTGAAGTAGAGATTAAGCCCGATATAAATTAAGCCTATCCATTTACATAAATCTTACTGGGTCACAAACTGTGTAGAGCTTTGACCTGAGTCAACGGGTCAGAATTCAAAATAGGCAAAAATACTATATTGCGCAATTTAACTAATATAACTGTTTATAGGTAGCTAAGAATTGGAAATTGGCAGTATTTGAACTGGCTGAGTTGACAGGACGGTCTGAAACTTAGTTTGTCTGTGTTAAATGGGCAATAATGCATGTGTTTGTTTTATTAAAAAAATCATATAATTACATGCATAGTATTTTTTTTACATATGTATGGTGGCGGTTTTAAATTTTTTTAATTTTTTAGTTTATACTAATAGAATTGAATGCTTAATTCACAGACATATTGCGATGGTTGTTGCTTGATTCCCTGAAAGTTAGTTCCACGCCAGCTCATTTTTCTGACACTATATCCCCGACAAAATGATTCTCCTACAGCATTTTTTGCTGACAGAATCTTTCCTTGACATACCATCTTTTCAAACTCCCCTTTCCTTGACAGGACATATTTTCGAAAAGACATTTTACTGACATGACGTATTTCAGAAAGAATATTTTTCCGACATGACATGTTTCTGACATCTTTTTCCGACAAGAACTTTCCCCGATTAGAAATATAATTATTGGGTAGAGTGATATATTCGTGTTCATCACATCACATGATTAAGCACTTGGCCTAAATTAGGGTTAGTGTAGGGTTAGATTAGGGATAGGTGATAGTATAATTTAGGCCTAATTTAGGCTGAGTTGATAGTGCTAGTAGTAGTTGCACGATCTCACGTGATGTGATGATCACTGGGTTTATCGTTCTTGTCGGAAAAAATGCATTCAATAAAACATAGTGTTGGAGAAAAGTCAAATTAGAAATATGTCATGTCAGATAAATGTCTTGTCGAAAATGTGAGATGTCAAGGAAAGGGGATGTTGAAAACATGGTATGTCGAGAAAAGATTCTGTCAACAAAAAGTGCTATAGGTGAAACATTCTGTCGGGGAAATAGTGTCAGAAAAATGAGATGGCGGGGAACTAACTTTCAGGGAATCATACCGTAATCATTGCGATAAGGCCATTTCGTTTGAAAACACCAATTTTTTTATTTTTTTTTTCTCACACTAACATGTTAGCGATAATACATATAGCGTTATGATGTAATACCTAATTTTTATGTGGACTGATCTCATTGTTCATTTGATTTTCTTTTTCAATGAACAATCTTTACTCATTTAGATAAGTATTTATTTAATCTTTTTTTTTAAATAACTACATAATTGATTCTAATGATTATTTAAACCAGTGATTCCTTTATACAAATGCATATTCTTTTTGAACATTCAAATGTTCAATTTTAATGACTATATAGACCCATGAGTAATTGTTTTTTTTTTTAATGTTCCATCTGTCTATACCCAACTTAGCTCCAGAACCATCTAGTTCCTAACCAAAAACATGTGCTTTTTTTGGTAATAGTAAGATTTGCTAAAGAAAAAAGGCATTTGGATGGTATGACATGGCTGGAATTAAAAGATTCTTGCAAAAGCTTTGCAAGTATAGAATAACCAGCTTTTCTTGAGGCCCACCACTGAAGAATATCCATATTATTTGGAACCCTTGGTAATAAGAAATAAGAATTAAATTCACAGTTAACAATATTATCATCATCATCCTGACTTGAATACTCTTGAACTACAGGATCTGAGAAAATATCTTCTTTGCTATTTATTATTTTTTTTAACTTAGATGGCCTTGCTAGAGCCTAACTAGTTTATTAATCCTGAGTAGTTTACAATTGTAAACGAACTAATATATCCACTAATATATAGGTCCAACATCATCCGGCTACTTCTAAGAGCGCCCAAATGCAACTTGTCGCACCAAACTCCTGAGAGAATGGAGTTTCAATGTCAGTGCCGTCAAGTTTATAGGATTTCTCTTCAAATCCCTCCCACTTAGCATCAATAGTGGGGTCAGATAATAATAGCATGTACTATCATCTGTATACTACCATTCAAAAAAAAATGCGATATAAAAGAAATAAGGGTCGTAAAAAAAAAAGATGGAAATAGCATCAAACCTAGACGAGAAACCAAAAACAACAACAAAAGAAAAAGATGTAAGATAAGAGAAACAAAGAAAAAGCCTATAAACAAGGCGAAACTAACTAATCCTATCTAAAAAAAATGAGAAAAAAGAAAGAAAATAACAAATACTAATACTAATACTAATACTAATACTGCTAATGTTTAAAAATTATAATACTGTGCAGCAAAATTCTGCCAAAATATTATGTACATAAAAGAAAGAAAACTAAACTACGCCTAATAGAAAGTTCTAGAAAGAAATTTTATCTCGAATTTTCCACCAAAACATCTCACGTGTCATTTGTTTATTCGCAGGATTCAAATTCACTTGTGACTGATTTCGATTAGGTAGACGTATTTCCAAATCGAAAAGAGTAAACACTGCTGATCTTTTGGAGAGGGTAAACTGAATTGCCCACTTATAGTGAAATTTCAAAAAAACCAAAGAGAGATAGCAGGAAACCAAAACTTGTAAAGAGTGTAAGTTTTATGTTTTGTAGAATAGTATAGATAACCAAATGTATGTTTCTGTCTAGACTTCCACATCTTTTGACAAAAAACTCCAGGGTTTTAGCCCTACTACATTTTTATAGCAACGAAGTCTTCTACTCAGAGAACCAAACCCACAAGGAAAAATCTTTTTCAGCTCTATTTCAGTCTTCTTGCATACAATCTGAAGTCCTGTATCCAAGTTGCTTCTAGATAGAGTTTTTGTTATGTATAAAAATACTAACTACAAAATTTTCGTAGATTGGTGCTTATAGGAAGTTTTGGTCCAGAGGATCGTCAGAAAGAGTTGTATATAATATATGTTTGCTATTAATTATGTTATTGGGAGCATATTTAATAAACTATCTATAATAATTATTAGCTAATTCAAAAATTCTATACATGCTTCTGAAATATATGATTTTTCTTTTCTTTAAAAATGTGCATATTTTTGGTCTCTGGGTCAAAAAACAGCAAGACAAATAGGTTATATCAGTTCTGAGAATCATTTTCAAATTAATTTACCAAGTAAGCTTTTAAATTTCCAAATATTGATTTTTGCTCTATTAAGTTTTAATCTAATAAAATTACAGTAATGCTTGAAAAAGTATTGAATATATTGAACCTGATAGTTTTTTTGAAATAATTTGTAGGAATACAATAATTTAACTAACTTAGCTATTTTTTCCTATTTACAACAATAGCTCCTTTTTGGGGTGTGGCAACTTAGGGAAGTTAGTAAGTTGTCACCCCCAAGTGGCAGGTCTTGAGTTCAAATCCCACTAGCGACGTTTTTGAAAAAATAGACCTGTGTTCCAGTAACTGTTTTTTGTTGATCGGTTGGGTACATTACCTGTAGTCCTTGGTTACTACTTGAATGAGAGCTTTCGGGCAAAGTTGTGTCTCATGACACAGACAAATCCAAGGAACTGGAGAAACAGAACCCCATTTGGCAAGTCCTAGTAAGGAGGTAGCTCTGATCTTTGACAGTGCTACCAAAACTGGAATATTGGACCGAAACTGGAGAACCGGACATTGTTCTTGGGGACAAGGTCTACCAACCTGGCCGCCGGAGTCGCACCAGAGGAAAAGGACCCATGTTGAGGAATTGGGGACCAGGGGGAGAAAAACCATAATAGCACCTAATGCCAGGTAGATCAACCCTTCCGGGCCAACTGGATTGGAAGTCTGAGAAAACGGTGAAGAACCGGTAGGAAAGTGATGGTGGGTGCTGAGGTTGGAGCGAACCTTATAAGGGCAGAATAAGTAATGGTAGCAGTTGCAGGATATCCCTGACTGCAAGTTGCTTGCCTCAGTGAGTGCGTAAGTTACCGAAGTGTAGGTAATACCTGTGTGGGACTGGGACTGCTCTACCAAGTGTACCACGAGAATAAATTAGTCCTAAGGGGATGTAGTTAGCATCTGGGACTTTCTTTGACTGATTAATGTATCGGAGGGCTGTACTGGTGATCACAAGTAGGATTGATATGCGAAGCGTTGGACCAGAGGGTTTAAACAGACAATCCCCTAGTTGGGTTGTAGGTATGGCAACTAGTGTAGAACCTTCGGGCGGACTACTTCAATTAGACAACCAAAAGTTGTACGTATGGCTAGTTGTACTCTCATTCAATGTAACAATTGTGGGGCTGCCCAAAGAGGCACCCTTGATCAACAGGCTTGATTAAATAAACTCTCACCCAGAGCAGGAACTTAGACATAAAAAAAAAAAACAATAGCTTCTTTTTTTATAACTTCATAGTAAACTATTATCATTAAATTTAACTAAAAAAAGACTTGTATTTATACATTGCTAGTTTAAAAGTTGTTAACTGTTTTAACATATAAAATATTAAGTTCCAACTAATGATGTTAGTCGAAATACTTAATTTAGTCAACTATTTAGGCAAATGTTTAAATATATTTCGACTTGGCATTATTTTTGTTTCGACATGTCAAAAGTCTAAATTTGCCTAAATGTCTAAATATTTGACTAAATAAATACTATGTGACTAAATGTCTAAATAGTTGACTAAATATAATACTATATGACTAAATGTCTAAATTAAAATAAACAATAAAACTTTTATATATGTATATATGTATGTAGCATTAGTATCATTGTTACTAATAAATGATTTTTACTATTAATTCTTTTTAAAAGTTATTCAAAGTATAGCACTAGAAGCCTATATTGTGTAGCTATAGAACAGTAATAAACTCAGATTTAGCTTCTATAGGATACAGTTAACAGATAACAGACAATAGTTTTGGAATAATGATTCATACATATGTAATTTCTTACTTTCTTTTGTTTTTTCTTGATTGCTAAAAAATGGTATCAATTTTACAATATTACTGACAATATAATAATTACTATAAACAGTAATATATAGTGAAAATTTCTAATCTAGTTGCTAAAAATAGATCT
The DNA here is from genome assembly GCA_003550325.1 of Gigaspora rosea. Classification (NCBI taxonomy): domain Eukaryota; kingdom Fungi; phylum Glomeromycota; class Glomeromycetes; order Diversisporales; family Gigasporaceae; genus Gigaspora; species Gigaspora rosea. Next base: position 70,161 of record QKWP01000192.1, on the reverse strand, counting down.
TTTAGCTAACACTGCTGCCTACTTTCTATATATATTTTAAAATTATATTGATGTAATTTATATTATTATTGTTAAGTTATATGTTATATAATAATTGTAAAATTATTTATAAAGTTAAATTTATAAGTATTATGTAATAATTTGAAATTAATTTTATAAAGATTAATACTATAATGTAAAAATTTGTAAATTGATTAACAATAAGCTAATTTTTATTTTATTTATATTTGTAAAAAAACTAAACAAATAAAATTTTTATTAAGTAAAATACCTATTGACACTTTTATAATAAATAATTTCAATAATCAAGCATTGATTCAAACTCTGCACCAAATTGATCTTCATCAAATTCTTCAATTTCCTCATTATTCAAATCTTCATTTAAATTATTATTATTATCATTAATATTTTCATCATCATTATTTGACTCAATATTATTTAATGCAATTAAATTTTCTATTTCCAAGTTTTGATCTTCAATATCGGAGTCAATAAGATCCTCAGACTCATCCAAATCATCAAAATTCTCTTTTTCTTCATCTTTATAAAATAAATCAATATCTTGAAAAACAGTTTGTATTTCTTCTTCTGTTAATTCCAACCCATAATAATGTAATTCTTGCTTTGCATTTGATATTAAATAAGAGCTTATTTTTACTATTGATTCTAAATTTTTTGTTCCTAGCATAGTACATCAGTCTCCTAAAATCCATCCACAATGTGACCATATACGCTCACAACTTGCTGCATGAGGACGTACTGAAAATAATTTAACTGCTAAAGAAGAAAGAGAACACAATTTATCTTTAGTACCATCACCAGTAGCTTTCCACTATCGAGTTGGGCTATCAATAGCTGATACATAAGATCCATTATATAGTTCCTCATTGCAAGTATATTTATGTAATTGAGCTTTTAATATTTCTAAATCAGCTTTTTTAATTTTTGATCCAATCATTTTGGTCCATAAACGGCCTGCAATTCCAGCTACTCGAGCAAACTGTAATTGTTTAATTCCAGTACCTATATAATATTTAATAAATATATAATAATAATAATAATAATAATAATAATAATAATAATAATAATAATAATAAATAATAATAATAATAATAATTAAAACAAACCTCGATATTTAGGATGTAAATAATATGCCAACAAATATTCATCATAGTCAAATGCATGAAATCTTTCATTAAAAATTGAAACACATTTTTGATAAAACATCAAATGATGATCTTGAAAAATATTTTTGATAGCAATAGCTAATTTAATATAACCTAAATAACAATCAGCCAAATTAGCCATTTTGCTTTCAAGGCACATAATGGTATCACTAATTGGTTTTAAAATATTAGAAATATCTAAGATATTATCAAAAAATCCACTAGATTTTATGTATGTTTTTACAATTTTTCCAGTTTTATTATTGAATAAATGTGCATTTTGATCTAAAATCTTTAATATATTTATTAGAGTTATTAAACTATTAAAAATTATAATATTAAAAATATATTTACCTCTTCTAAAGATATTTTATGCTGATATACTGAATATACACATTTATATGCACTAGTCCAGCGAGTTTTAGTATATTTTTTTAATCTACCCCCATATATATTTTTATTTATAATTAAAAAATGTAACTGATATGATGAATTAAAAAAGTTAACAATTGCAGAGCATTAATAAAGTATTTTTTTAGCAAATTTATACTTTAAAATATCATTAGAAATTAGGTTCATACAGTGCACAACACATTGCAAATTTAAAATATGCGGGTATTGTTCAGAAATTAACCGTTTTGCAACTGTACAATTTGAACCACCATCAGTTACTATTGCTCCAAATTTATCTACACCAAGTTCATCAAATATTTGCTGAATACAATCTTGTAATGTTTCACCTGTATGGCTTTGGTTAGATAAGTCTACTAATTTCCAAAGATATTCTCGTCCTGAATATGTATGAATTACAAAGTTCTATAATGATTTTTCACATGGATCAGTCCATCCATCTAAACCTATTTTAAAAAAAATTATATAAGTTATATAAATAATTATATAATAAATTTATAAATTAAATAATTTATAAATTATACCAAGAGTTAAGTTGGTTGCTTTTTCTAAAATATTTTTAATACTTTGATTAACTTTAATAATTTCAGTATTTAATAATCGACCTGCAAGTAATTGTCTTGATGGTGGTTGGTATCCAGGTCATAATTCTCGCAATGCATCAACAAAATATGGATTGCTAATAACATAAAAAGGTATATTACATATAATAAATGCTTTGATTAAAGCTGAATTAATATTACATTCACGTTGTGGAGTTAGTTTAGTGCTTTCTAAAAACTCAGATAATGTTGCTTGATCTCTTGTTATTTTATGCTTTTTTTTACTTGGTTCAACACTAGGTATATTTTCCTGAGATGCTGCCTGGCCATGACCTTGTCGATTAGCAATAATTTGAGTATAAAAATCTATAACATCCTTATTTTGAGTAGGACAATCTAGAGCTAAATGTTCTTCTAAATCTACAGGTTTAGCACATGCCCAAAATGATCCACATTCATTACATGTCCCTGAACAATGGCCTTTTACAAAAGGACCTCTGTTAAAAAAATTCCAAACTCCTGCAGGTGGCCGCCCTGAAGTTTTTTTTTGAACAGATTCTTGAGAATTCATGGCTTGAGAATTTTCAGCTTGAGAATTTTCAACTTGAGAATTTCAGTTTGAGAGTTTTCAACTTGAGAATTTTCATCTTGAGAGACATAATCTTGAAGATTCACATTAAAATTAGATTTGCTTATTTTTTTTAAAAAAAAATATGATAGCACAAAAGATAAGGTATATATTTTTAAATTGTTTAATTAAAAATTTAATTCAAATTAACATAGACAATTTAAATACCCTAAAATCTTTGCTTTCTATTAATCAATATGCCAAAAGAAAAGTATTATCTAGGGTGTGGCGCCTTAGAGAAGTAGTCAAGGTGTCACCCCCCAAGCGGCAGGTTGACAGTTCGAATCCCACTGTTGATGCTTTGAACAATAGGCCTGTGTTCAGTAACTATGTGGCTCAGATTGGTTGGGTTGCAAAAACCTGTTACCTTGGTTCCACTATTTTGAATGGGAGCTATGGCGCAATGGTGTTATTATTACACCGTAAAATCCAGGGAACCAGAGGAATGGAAACCCGTTTGGCAAGTTCCGAATTAGGAGGTAATAGTGAAGATCTACAATAACACTACCAAAAGAAGGTGGGTGGTCGGGATCAGAATGAACCTAATAAGGGCAAGCGGCTTTGTCGCTAAATCCGTATCCGAAGTGGAATGGGAAACAGAAGACAATGGTAGGCAATTGGTGCGAGGGTAAAGTAGCCCTTAGGCTGATGATTTATCAAAAAGAGTTGGGGCCCCTTAATATCTGCATTTGTGCAGTGCAATGGGTAGTAATAGGAAGAGCGTGAACCAGAGGGTTTAAATAGGCAATTCCCGTAGTTGTGTTGTAGGTATGGCTGCTAGTATAGAACCTTCAGGCGGACTATTTAAATTAGGCACCAAAAGTGCACGTGTGGCTAGTTGTATCCTCATTCATGTAATAAATATTACATCCTAATAACTCATAATAAAATCCTGGCCATAGTACCCGGCCTTTAAAGTTTAAAAAAAAGAAAAGTATTATCTAATGCAAATATAAACTAATTAATTGAATGACCTTAAGCTTGTAAAACTTAATCGTTAAACAATTATAAAAACTGATAATGTTCGCATTTGCCAATTATTATAGTAAATAAATGGTATAAACCTCTAATATTAAGCTCGTAAACAAAGGAGCAGTCACTATTGCGATATTGTGATATCAGCTGACTTTATTGCAGATTATGTTTATAATTAGTTTAATGATTTGGTTGAGGCTTCTTGTTTAGGGTGAGGTTTTGTTTTTGTTATCATTGGGATGACATGATTTTAGCAAAATTAGGTTCTATGAATACGTATTGGTAAATAGGATATATTAAAGTAAGGATTGGGTATGAATGGGAGGCTGTGGGCATATGGGCGTTAAGGATGAAGTTTATAAGGATTTTTTGCTTTGGTTTAGCTATCACTCGCTTTGGTAAAGGCTGGCTCTACCTCTAGTCTAGGGCTGTAAATCGATTCTATAATAATCGTTTTAATCGTTAATCGAATTAGAATTGATTCTCATTCTGTATAATCATTTTAATCGTTTTTACAAACGATTAAATATTCTGAAATCGATTCTAAGATTTAGAATCGATTCTAAATATATAATCATTTTATATTAAATATTTAAATGCATAAATTTTTGATAAATATTCTCTTCGTTTTAAGTGTAAAAAATATAAAGCTATGTTTATTATTTAAAACAATAGGCTTAAAGTTTAAAAACATAATACAGCTTATAATTTTTAATAAGTTACAGTGATGTGATTTCAGATAGCTATAGATGCTTTGAAAAATAATAAGTTAAATAGTAACAAACACAACCATTTATATTTTTTATGTGCTTATCTAAAAACTGAGAATATTAAAAATTAGCGACAGTATTAAATAAAAATTATAGAATGGCTTAATACAAATGATAGGCTTATGTGTCTTATTGTTTTTAATAACAAACACAGTATTATATTTTCTTATATAGCTAAAAGCAAGAATATTTATTAAAACATTGTAATAGTCCGTAAGTATAAAACTAATTATTATAAAATAGCTGAATACAAATAATAAGCATAAAGATTTTAATTATCTATTTTTTATAATAATTTTTAAATATATTCGATACAAATAATTTAATTGAGAGTTTATTTTTTGTTCGTATCAATATGGCTACTACAAAAAGAGCTAAACGTCATCAACTTGAAAAACAAAAAATACTTCATTAATTGAAAATAATAAATTAAATGAATATGATAGTTAAAAATAATTTGATTTTAGAGTGGAGTTTTTTTTAGCATTCCCTTTTTACTCCACAATTTTTTAATTTTATTTTAATTTATATAATTATTCTATTTATGACTTTTTTATACATTAAATAAAAAATTAAATTTATATTATTTATAAATAACTTATAGCATTTAACAGTACAAAACAGATTAAAGCTCAGTATGACAAATCAAAAGATTCGATCATCGATTCTAAAACGATTTTAGGGATTTGATTATCGATTCTAATTTTTAGAATCGATTTACAACCCTACTCTAGTCTAGAACCTATTGATGTTAAAGTATGAATGCTTGTAATTGTTTAGATAGAGAACCTATTACTATATGTTTTTTTCATATATATTTCTTAATTTAGACATTTCGACATTATTTAGCCATTTTGACATTATTTAGACATTTCGGCATAATTTAGGATTTCGATAATATTTAGACATTTCAGCAGCCTAAATATCAAATGTCGAAATATTTCTACAAGCACAAAACAATTTCGGCTAACAACATTAGTTCCAACTTGTTGAAACATTATAAACTACAAAAAGAAATTTATCCTAGTCTTCTATCTCTATTTGAGCTTCAAAAAGAAATTAATTGTTTTTGCTTAGAGCTTTTACTAAAATGTGATACAACATCTTTGCATTTTTTATAAATTAGTAATTTTTAAACACTCTTTTTATGTATTATTAATAGCTAGATGTAAAGTATACCCAAAACAATAGATATTAAAATGCCATATTTTTTGATTTAGTTTTTCTTTTAACATAATTTAATGTTTGACCTATTATTAAATATACCACTAACTGTAATATGTTTAAGCTAAAGTTTATTTAAAATTTTAGTAATTTTATTTAAAAGGCATTATGAAGTATGGGATATGGGAGATAAAAAATGTTAACAACTATTTTTTTTGTTTGAAAACTATTATTAACCCAGTAAAATGTAAGACCGATATATGGATTACTAACGCTCTTCTGGTTCAGGTGAGGTAAGCTTAACTTCCTCGGACTGGATAGAGATTATGGAGCATGAGGCAGTGGAGAAAAATCAACAAAAAGAAGTTGGAACGAACATTTTCTGGGAGGAAATTTCCACGGGCATCAGCGTAGAAGGTTCTGGCAATTTGTATGATGGGTGATCAGATGAGGTAAGTTCACCTGACCTGCACACAGGCGTTAATATTATAATTAGAGGATCAGAGACCAACATCATTGGAAATGAAGAAAAAGTAACATTCTCAAAAGAAATAAAAAACTGGACAGGTCTTTTTACAAAATTAACTAGGGGAAGGCCACTTATTCTACCTTTTCTTCCAGAGTTAATATAACCACAAAAAACAGCAATGCACTGATGTTTGATATACAAAAACTTAAGGAACTCTCTATGAATGAGATAGTGTCCACATTATATAGCAAAATAGGAACAGATTTTATTAGGACAAAACCACATTTTGTCAAAGGTGTCCGCTTATACCTAGAAATAATTTTCTCTAATGAATGTAAAATGAAACAATATGCAAAAGATGGCATAGATATGTTTATACAAACCTTCTACAGATACATGTCCTTAAAGTCCAGTCAAGAACTATTATTGGTAAGACTTAGAAGAGTTCCAATTACAGATAAGGATGTAATCACAGAAGAAATCAAAGCAGTGTTTGGAGGCATTGGTACAATTATGGCAATCAAACCTCTCTTGTATGAGGGAATCCAATACAATCAGATCAATGGGTTGTAATATTTGATGCAACCAAGGACTGCTGCTTAACAAGTAGGATCCCAAGATTTGTTAGTATAATGGATCAGAAGGTAGTAACAGAGTGGAAGGAGGCTCCTAAACTTTGCTTCTTTTGTGATGGAGAGGGGCACATAAAAAGAGACTATGTACAATTTAAGGAAGCCACCAAATTAAATCGTTACTATAAAGAGTTCAAGAAACTGAAAACAAATTAAACTAGAAAGGAAGAAAATTCAGAACTAACTCAAAAAATAAGTGAAGAAAAGGCTGAAAACCCTTATAAGAAAAATAGTCCAGAACCAGAAAAACAAGAAGCCACAATAGTTGAGCAGGACATCTCTATAGTTGTGGCAAAAGTTTTATCTGATACAGCAATGATACAGCCAAAAGTGGATAAAGAAGTGGTAAAAACAGGAAACAGTACAGGTCAGTGTTGGTACTTGGTATATGTCCATATTTTTTAAAAAATTTGGACTATGTCCAAACCTATATGTCCATGTCCATAAATTACTATGTCCATATTTGTCCATATTATTTTTAATATGTCCAAATGTCCGTATTGGCCAACACTGGTACAAGTCCCTATACAGCACCAACAATGACTACAAATAAAGAGAACATCCCTTTAGGGAGTCCCAATGTAAATATGAAAAGTAACGAACAGGTAACTAACAGTATGTCATGCGATCAGCAAATATCGAGTAGTGAGAAAACAATAGATAATATGCAAACAGAGGATGAAAGAGGCTTTACAGAGATCTCGTACAAGAAGAAAGCGAAAAATAAGAAAGTTCTTAATGACAAAAGAGAAAACTGGGCCCTGTACAAAAAATCCAAAACCTCACAATAATGAAAAAAGAACATGTGATAACAATTGCAACATTGAATGTTAAAGGACTAAACAACAGAACCAAATGTAAAGAAATACTAACTCTCCTTAAATCATATAAGATAGTCATTATTTTAATTCAGGAAACTAATTTGAATGATATAGCTATGCAAAACTTCTTTAAGAGTCAATGGCACCTAGACTCGGTATGGTCTTCAAAGGCAGCAATACTCGCAGGAAATTGAAAAATAAGCTTCATTAATCCAAGAATCTCACATGATGGTAGAGTAATAATGGTCTATTTTCACTTAAAGCATCTAACATTTCAAGCTACAAGTGTCTATGCACCTCCAAACATTCCTGACAAACAAAAGTCCTAGAAGAGTGGATACTTAGCATAGATACCAATATGATTAACCTCATAGCAGGTGACTTTAATACAAATTTGAACCCAGCTATTGACAGAATCAGCCAATCACACAGCTACTCGGATCTGACAAGAAACAAATTAAAAGAAATTATGAAGGACTTTACAGACACAGCATGCATAAGCAAAACAAAACCCTTTATTGCCTATCATCAAACAGTTAGGAAGAGTCATTCTATGGCCACTAGATTAGATTATATATTTCTGAACAATGACCATATACAAATGTGCAAAAAGATAGAGACTAAGTTTGGAAATTCAGACCACCTCCTCATATATTGCTCTCTATATCAAAACCAAGAAACTGCAAAACCTACTTTATGGAAACTCAATTCACATATGTTGGATAACCTATTTATAGCAAAAGAGATAAAAGAAGATCTTAAGGCAGCAGAGGAAGCTCTGGACTGGGATTTTTAGAAGGTGTGGTGCCAGTCGATCTTTAAAGCCTTAAACCTCCAACAAACCCAGAAACTCGCATACAAAAAATTCACAAAAGAATAACAGAACTTAACAATAAAATAGCAAAAAATCCACAACTAGATGATTTGAGTATTATAGTATCGCAGTTGAGATTTGAACTACAGTCAGAGATGAACCTTCTTTAGAGGATAGGGAAAAGTCAACCAAGTATTTTTTGAGCGGTATAAGTCTAAGTCATCACAAGAGGCAACAAATTTAGTTAGAAACCCCACAAAACCTATAGTAGTAGACCGTTTAAAAATTTTACATTATATAAGAAATAAATTTGAGGCATTGTACCAAGCAAAACTGATAGATGAAAATGCAGTCAAAGCTCTGATGGAGGATCTGCCATCAGTATCACAATAGCAAAACAGTGCATTAATAAAAAAAATTAGTCTACAGGAAATCTTAGATACAATTGATAAACTTCCAAACTATAAAGCTCCAGGTGCTGATGATATAACGTATGAATTTTACAAGGCCTTTCGAGATGAGGTAGCTCCAGTTCTCAAAAAGGTTTTCAATAAAGCACTTAGTTTAGGTATAATCCCAGACTCATGGAGAAAATCAGTAATTACACTACTTTCTAAAAAGAGTGAGGATCTTGAAAATATTAGTAATTGGCGACCTATATCTCTAGTGAACACAAAAGCTAAAATCTTTATGAAAATCATAGCAGACAGACTCAACAATATATGTAAAGACATCATAGGAGAACAGGAAGCAGAGTTTGTAAAAGATAGATCAATTGTAGATGCAGCTGTGTACATTATTAGTACGATGTGAAGCCAAGAAAACCAAGGTAATACAGTCTGGCTCCTTTTACTAGATCAAAAAAGGCATTTGATAGAGTGAACCACAGTTACCTGTTGCAGGTGCTGGAAAAGATAAATTTTAGCCCAATATTTGTAGAACTAGTTAAAAGTCTGTTTGACCATCTGGTTGCACATATTACGGATGCAGGGCTGCTTTCCACTTCATTTAAGATTAATAGAGGTGTCAGATAAGAAGATCCGCTCTCTCTACTACTATAAGTAATAGCATTTGAACCTTTCCTAAGAACTCTAAAAAGAAGAATAAGTGGAGCACTAACTGGACTCACAAAATTCAAGCTCACGGCTTATGCAGATGATTTAACAGTGGGCCTGGGTTCAGTTGCAGATTGGAATACCTGTATAAACCTTTTAACGACATATAAAGCAATAGCGAATGCAGCAGTCAACAAGGAGAAATCCAAGTTACTTCCATTAACAAAAAAAGCACTTCAAACTGCACTACTAGGAGAAACCATTTTGATAAACTGGGAGAAAGCAGTACAATTAGAATTCTTGGTTATGAAGTAAACAAAGAAGGCCAACCGAGTAAAGACTTTTGGAACAATGTGACTACAAAAATGAAAAAATTAATAGAAAATGCGAAAAGAAGGGGCCTCTCATTTAAGGGCAAGATTCTGATTGCAAAGGCACTTTTTCTTTCTAGAGTCTGGTTTGCCTCGTACCTGCTGCCCCAAATAGAAAACAACTAAATAAGATCAATGAACTAATAATCACGTGGGTAAAGGACAAATCAAAACTACTCTCAAGATATGTGGTTTACCAACAAACTCAGGAAAACAATGGGTTAAATGCCCCGGTCCTAGCAGACATACTTGATGCAAGGCTAATAATGATCTGGGCAAAACTTTGCTCAAGTAAAAATTTTTGGGCAACGAATGAAAGGTTGAAAATAGAAGCAGCACTATGTAAAAGACAAAAAAAGTCAGTACAAAAAACTTTGTCGATTCCTCCAATCAGGTTAAAAGGATGGCCCGATGAGTGAAAGCCATATCTTACTGCCTGGAAAAGACTGAAAGAAGAAGTACCAGTAAGTGGAGACAACTGGCCATGAAAGCTAGATGAAATCAAAATAATGGAAATGAGCGCATTAAATCTAATGACAGCTAAGGCAACAGCATACTTGAAAAAAGTATCCATTACAGGAACCCTTACACAGACCAACTTTTTCGGTGAACCTAATAGAAAGGAGAATTGGGCATGGTCAAAAATAAAGTGGATTTCAAACAACAAAATAGACATTTTTTGGAGGATGCTACATAAAGCACTTCCTCTGGGCATGAGATTGGTATATATGGACCCAACGATATCATGTGACTGTCCATGGTGTCCGGGGAAAGACAAACAATAGAGTATTTCATAATAGAATGCCGAATTAGCCGTAAGCTATGGGACCTGGCATACAATATGTTTAGCCTCTTGCCGGATTCCGTACCCAGCCACAATGGAAGAAGTAATCACAGCATCCAATTTGAAGACAACTCAGCCGCACACGATATTTATTTAGTTACACATCATGATAGTATATGAAATATGGTTATGGTTCACAAACAAGCAGTGGAGTAACGGCTCTATGCCAAAACCAGTACTGTGATTTATATGGAAAGCAAGAGTCGCAAAAGAGATAAGAGTGGCATTAAACAGTCGTTTGCTCAAGAAAAAAGAAAGAGATTCACTGAAGGAAATATGTGGGAAGAATAGTATAGCTATATAAATGTACAGACTAATTTGTATATATAATTAAGATTAATAAATAGCGTCATTCGATGTCCTCAGATCATTGCTATCTTGGGGTTAAAAAAAAATAAAAAAAATAATTATAAAGTTGTAAGCCTATGTAGATTTTATAAAAAATACAACATGCTAATGTGTATATTGTCGTTAAATTAACTTATCATTATTTGATTCTGGTTCAACTTAAATGAAAACTATGAAAGGAGAATGATTATAATTATTACAAAATATATAGCATTAGAATAAATATTAAAATAAGAATGTACATGCTATAAATTTTTTTTTATCAATGTAATTTTTTCTATTGGTACTACAAATAGAACCAAAAAATGCAATTAGTTGGGCATAAATTTGATAATAGTCAAATAATTGATGAATCGATTTGCCAATTAATCGATTAATTAACTAATCAATTAGTTGCTATATCAAAATGACTTGAATATATTGTGCAGCTACTATTTGCAAAATCAAAGGGTATACCGTATAAAGCAACTAGTCGATTAGTCAACTAATTGATAACTGACTAATCAATTTGAAAAGCCTGTTAACAAAGTGACAGGGCGATCATTATAACTACCCCAACAACACCTCCAATTTTTCTGCGCATTCACATGATATTGTGTAACATCAGATAAGGATGATCTATTTTTCATTACGAAAAAATTTTTTCATAGAAATTATGATACAATAAAAATTATATATTACAAAATGCACAAAATACCAAAAGTTAAATCTTACTATTTTTTTTATTATTATTTTTTTTTTAACATAGAATACAGTTTGTTTGCATAGTTTTGTTCTAATTCAGTACTTCCGTTTTCCATATTTGGTTTTTTTTTATTCTTTTTTTTTGGATTTTTTTTTATATTATTTTAATTAATAAAATAAATAAAAAGTTACCGTGAAAATACTTGATCAAAGATCAACCTGTCTTTGCCTTGTATACTCTCCTTTAGGAATCAGATCATGCCAAATTAGCCTAAAAAATTCTTTACGTTTTTATATACTCTACTACTGTATACTCTTTACTCTATTTAAATTTACTATTTCGAATTCGTAAACCATTACTAGAGTACTGTCCACCCACCTACCTTGCAAACTTACGTTTTATTTATACTTTTTTTGATGAAATTTCTTGTTACACGTTCTAGTAGGTCTCGATTTCAGATTAGCAGATCCGTGCTGATTTTCTTTAAAAAGATCGATTCCC
>QKWP01000192.1:0-57013 GCA_003550325.1 Gigaspora rosea | reverse complement strand
TTAATTGAAAGTAAAGTAAAATAATTGATTTGTTTATCCACTAAGCCTTCTATATTGTTCATTTTACCTGTAGTTATATGCTATACCAATTGCAATTCAAGGTTTTATATATTTCAAACCCCATAACCTAAATAATAAATGCATTATTTAATTATACGAATAATTTTGATTTATGCAACTATGCGTAATAAATTTTTACCTTTCATAAAATTACAAGAACATCGTATGCCTATTATGATCTTTCTATGTTCTTGGATTTGTTGTCCTTTTTTTGTACTTCTTAATGTCTGTTACCATATTACTAATCCCATTAAAGCTTTTTTCAACGGCTTGTGCCCATTTGACATTGCAAGCTTTACGTTGTTCTTGTACTATTAATAGTGCATCTTGTAGAATTGACTCGTAATTTTCAAAAAGTTGATCAGAATTATCATTATCTGTTACTGCAGTAGTATCTTTTAATATATATAATTAGTTAAGTACTGTTAAAAATGTATTGTTATATTTTTCTTACCAGCTATTGAATTATTAAATGTATAATTGGATGATGATGCTAATACATAATTTGATGATGACGTTAATGAATTAGTTGATATTGGTAATAATGATTGATGAATTGAAGAAGTTTTTTGAATTTGTAAAGCTATAAATGGATAAGTTTCTCTCTGTTGAATATTATAAAAAAAATGAATCAGGAATAAAAGAAGATAATTGAACAAGGTGTTTACATAAGAAAAACCGGTTCATTAAAAATCCTGTGCAATTACAAAACCAGTTTTTAGTGTTAGTCAAATAAGCATGATTAAGATCTTTTGTTTTTAATATGTTCCATTCTTTTTTAAATTCTTTGCGCCATGAAGGCATTTCACGATGGTGATAATATTTGTAATATTGTTGCTGATGATGAGGTGTAAGTTGTGCAATTAAAATATAAATTACAAGATCCAATCGTGGTCTAAAGAACTTTGGTAGAAAGTTACGCTTAATAACTTTCCAATGAGACTCTATCAACATCATAGTGCGAAAGATGCAAATTTGTTCTGGCATTGATGAGCGAGCCCATAAGGGCCAAAGTTCACTACGATACCAATTTTGCCACATATATGACCAAAGATGTTTAAGATTGTTAGTGACACAAAATTCATACATTTCTTTTGTATACCGTGTCCAGATTTCTTCTTTTGTTATGAAAATTCTTTCTGAATTTGGAATAAGTGGGTGCAAATGCATATGATATTCCATCATTGAAGTTATTTTAGATCGCAAGTTTTTTGAACAAAAAACAAAATTATTTCTTGCTTTAGACATGTTTTCGGATAATTCAGGGTAAAATCTGATATCAATAAAGTTAAATGTACTATGTGCATTATATGAGCTATATATTATTTTTTGAGGTAAAGTGTTATCAGCCAATCGTCTTTTCAGAGCTTTTCTAAAGTGCCAATAACAAATTTGTATCTTAATATCAGGCCATACTTTTCGTACTGCTGATATCTGAGCAAGATCTTTATCCATATACATGCAAGTAAGTTGATCCATTCCCAAGTACAATAATATTTTAAAAAAATCTGTTAAAATTTCAGTTCGTGCACCATTCTGTTTACCACCTTCAACAAATAAATATGCTAATGCAAATCCTGCCCCATCATATTGACCGATTACTGAATAAAGTTCATGTCCTAATTTGTTGGTTTTATACGTTGCGTCGACGAAAATTTCTTTATTTGTTTTAAATTGTTCAAAAAATGGCGTAACAAAGCCTAAAAATCCAATTCCATTATCATTAAACATAACAACTTGGTAATTGTATTCTTCTAAAAGAATTTTTGATGATTTGATTTGATCAATATCGCGAATAAAATTTTTTTTTATAAATGTTGTCCACCACGCATGAATTTGCTTTTGTGTTATTTCAGGATAATCATGCTCTATCATTCTATAAATGTCACTTGGCATCAAATGAAGGTTGTGTTTGATTTTATTTTTAATTTCTTCAGTAACTCGATTTCTTTCAGGTCGTTGGTGAAGTATTTCATGTTTAAGATAAATTGATGCATTATTTAACATATTTATAGAAATTCTAAGTGTACCGTTGCAATCAAAGCGTTCAATCGAGTCACGATCTCTTTGACAGTTAGGATCTTGGTGTTTGCGAGGTTTTTTTGCCAAACTTCGACATTGTGAACATTTATATTGGAATGTATAAAATTCATTATTTTTTTTTGAATCATAACAATTTAAATAAATGTAATAATAACCATCGCTATCACCTATCAAATTTGCAATTTTTTTTGCTATTTCTTGGGAAGTATCATCTTCGTTTTTAAAATCATCCAGTACAATACTTGATTTAAAATTAATTCCAACTGATTCATTCTCAAAATATTCATCGGATCCAACCACTGAAATCTTATTAAAAAGTTCTTCAGCCATTTCTTCAGGAAGTAATACATCATTTTTATCTTGTTTGATTGAAAGTTTGTAATGATCTGAAGACTGTTGGCGACAAGATTCACAAGATTTTAGGGTATGATTTTTTTTAATAAATTGATTTATAGGCAAAACCTTTAGACATTTTGTGCATTTTTCTAATGATTTATTTTTATTTATATTGGGTTCATCATTTATATCAGGTTCATTTATATCGAGTTTATCGAGTTCATCCATGTTTTATTTTTTCTTACATTTTGCAAAAAAAAGTTCTTTTCTAATCGCTATTTATGAATGCAAAAAAAAATCCACATTACGTATTTATTACGTAAATAACGTAATTTAATATCTGATATCATAGTATAAAATCGATCATCACTTATTTGATATTACACAATGTCATGTGACTGCGCAGAAAAATTGGAGGTGTTGTTGGGGTAGTAGATCATTATTGCGAGATCAGATGACTTTATGACCGATCACGTACAGTTTTGTTATGTATCCTTTTATAGTTATTCTTTGATTATTGTCGTGAGATTTTGTAACTTGCTTTTACAAGTAATTTCTGATTTTCATATGATTTTGATATTCACATGGTTATGATTATTGTTAGATCGATAATGAGGGTAAGGGATAATGACTATGGCCAAGTATGAACCAGTGATACAGGAGGAGTATTTAAGACCAAGAATTTCAGTAAAGAAGGTTATCTTTCTTTTCGCTATTACTCGCCTTGTGAAGGCTGGCTCTATCTCCCTCCCTTACCCACCCAAATTCAAGCAAGCAGTGTTGTTTCTTTTGTTATATCAGGCTCCATGGCTGCATTAGCAGTACAAGAACCTGTAGTGTACCTGGCTTCACGACTGCAGGTGGCAGTGCAAGGACCAGAGGTAGTTGGCTCTGCAGCTGCAAGTGGTAGTACAAGGACCTGTAGTATGTATACCTGGCTCCACAACTGCAAGTGGCAGTGCAAGGACCAGAGGTAGTTGGCTCCGCGCCTGCAAGTGGCAGTACAAGGACCTGTTTTGTACCTGGCTCCACGACTGCAAGTGGCAGTGCAAGAACCAGTTGTTGTATTTGGCTCTATGGCTGCAAGTGGTAGTACAAGGACCAGTTTTTGTATTTGGCTCCACGGATGCAAGTGGCAGTGCAAGACCAGTATAATGAAAAGCCTGTCAACGAAGTGACAGGGCGATCATAATTGCGAGATCTAATGACTTTATGACCGATCATGTACAGGTTTTGTTATGTATCCTTTTATAGTTATTCTTTGATTATTGTTGTGAGATTTTGTGACTTGTAGGTAAGCGATAATGACTGTGACCAAGTTTGAACCAGTGATATGGGAGGTTTATTTAAGGCCAATAAGAAGGTTATCTGTCTTTTCGCTATCGCTCGCCTTGTGAAGGCTAGCTCTATCTCCCTCCCTTCCCCACCCGAATTCAAGCAAGCAGTGTTGTTTCTTTTGTGATATCAGGCTCCACAGCTGCATTAGAGTGCAAGGACCTGTAGTATGTATGGTTGTTGCTTGATTCCCCAAAGTTAGTAACCCTCCAGCTCATTTTACCGACCCATATCCCCGACAGAATGTTTCACCTACAGAATTTTTTGTTGACAGAATCTTTCCTCGACATACTATGTTTTCGTCCTCTCCTTTTCTTGACAGAACATATGTTCAAAAAGACATTTTACTGTTTCAGAAAGAACATTTTTCCGACATGACATGTTTTTGATATCTTTTTCTGACAAGATCTTTTCCCAATTAGAATTTCATTTAAATAGGTAGAGTGATATATTCATGTTCATCACATCACATGATTAAGCACTTGACCTAAATTAGGGTTAGGGTTAGATTAGGGTTAGGTGATAGTATAATTTAGGCGAGTTGATAGTACTAGTAAACAAATGAGACGTAGTTGCATGATTTCACGTGATGTGATGATCACTGGGTTTATCATTCTTAGTGTCGGAGAAAAGTCAAATTAGAAATATGTCATGTCAGATAAATGTCTTGTCGAAAATATGAGATTTCTAGGAAAGTGATGTCGAAAACATGGTATGTCGAGGAAAGATTCTGTCAACAAAAAGTGCTGTAGGTGAAACATTCTGTCGGGGATTTGGGTCGGTAAAATGAGCTGGCGGGTAACTAACTTTCGGGGAATCGTACCAGAATCGTATGTATACCTGGCTCCACAGCTGCAAGTGGCAGTGCAAGGACCATAAGAATGAACCTCGCTCATACCGGCAGGAACACTTTACCGATTCTCTTTTCAGCTATGGGAAGATTCGACGGTTTCCCTCTATATAAAGGCATCATAAGTGTCCATTTCGTTTGCTGTTGTGATGAATGCATGTCGCTATGGTGGAAAATGTGATTATGTATATTAGAGCCAATAAGGGTAGCGAGCCCTTATCCCATATGTTTTTCAGATTTGTAAATAAAATCATTCAGTTTTTTTGTATAAAGTCAGCTGATCGAGCAATAATAAAATCAGTTAATCGATTAATCGTCAACAGTCGATTAGTTGTCTAATTAATAAGTTAATTGATTTCGATTTGTAACACTACTTCCTACTTTTTTTTCAATGATAATCGGTATCTAAATGATATAACATATGTCATACTCTGATTCTAAAATGATTTAGTTTAATTCCGAGCTAACATAAATACCAATGCTATGTTAATATATACGTTGCTATAATAATGCATGCAGAACTGTTTAATTATAAAATATTAATTTTAACTTGATATTAATCTCAATATTTTTCACAAAATTAAAAAAAAATTGTTAAGTACTTTTTACTTAGACAAGTAGGCACTTGAAACTAAATGTATAAATAACCATACTTCACGCATAAATTCCTCTCTAACGTTTTAAAGTATTCATATGTAAATTTTGTCATGTCACTTTTAAATATTTATTGAATGTTGAGCAATTCCTCATTTAATTAGTCGTTTCATATTTACTTCTTTTATGTTGAGATCATCACATTTAAGAACCACTGTTAGTACATTTTTTCTTAATAATTTGAATTAAATAGCAATTCAGGATTTTTACAAAAGTTTCTAAAACAACTTACTAATATTTGTTAAATCCTATATAGTGGATAATAAAACGAAACATTTTAATAGAAACTTGTTATAAAAATATCTCTAAAAAAACTTTTTATGATTATTGAATGCATTATGAAAGGCAATAAGCTCAAGCATTTTAATGGGAAACATTTCTTTCTATTTTAGCTAATAATGAATAAAGAAATCAATAGTGACAAAATATTGTAGTATGTGATGATATATAATAGTTTGCTGTGGAAATAAACACGAATGATCCCATTAAGTAGCCACTATGCTTCGTATATTTAATGGAATTATTACTCCACTATTTATCAAATCGAAACTTGCATCGCCTAATGGTATTGATAGCTTACAAAATGCCCTTTTAGTAGTAAATAGTCATTTAATAAAAATTATTCAATTATAACTGTATATATGCAATAGATTACGGTTTGAATTTGGTCTAATTAATACAAAAACTTTTTTCAAATCCTATTATTCAGATATCACACCAAGGAAATGCATCTACTAATAATTTTTCTACTTCTGGTCCAAGATTATTATAACGAAGATTTAAAGAAGCTAGAGTTGTGTTCTTGCAAAGTGCATTCATGATTGCTTTTCCTTCTTCTGGTCCAAGATCATTATCCACAAGACTCAAAGAAGTCAATGAGATATTCTTGCAAAGTGCTTTTGCTAAAGCTTTTATTCCTTCCGATCCTATGTTATTATAACCAATATTTAAATCTTTTAACGTGTTGTTTTTATAAAGTGTTGTTTTTATAAAGTGCATCTGCTAACGCTTTTCCTCCTTCAGAACCAATATTATTCTCGTCAAGTTTCAAATTTTTTAGTGAAGTATTCTTGCAAAGCAAATTTGCAAATGCATTTGCTTCTTCTGATTCAATATTATTATAAGCAAGATTCAACGAAATTAATGACGCATTCTTGCAAAGCACATTTGCAAATAAATTTCCTACTTCTGATCCAAGGTCGTTATAACTAATATCTAAAGAAGTTAACGTAGTGTTCTTGTAAAGCGCATTTGCTAATGCCTTTCCTCCTTCTGATCCAAGATCGTTATAACTAATATTTAAAGAAGTTAGCGCAGTGTTTTTGCAAAGCGCATCAGCTAATGCTTTCCCCCCTTCTGATCCAATTCCATTCTCTTCAAGATTCAAATATTTTAGTGAAGTGCTTTTGTAAAGTGCACTTGCTAATGCTTTTTCCCCTTCTAATCCAAGATTATTTTTACCAAGATTCAAAGAAGTCAACACAGTGTTCTTGCACAGTACATCTGCTAATGCTTTTCCTGATTCGGATCCAAGATTATTACATTGAAGATTCAAATGTTTTAGGGTATTGTTCTTATAAATGGTCTTGACCAATACATCTATTGCCTTAGATTTAAAATCTTCACTGGTATTACGCGGAAGATATAAACCTACAGATGTAACAGTAGTGTTCTCATATAGATTTTCATATACAAATTGATTGCAAATAATTTCATCAAGATATAAATGTTTAAGACTTTTGCTAGTTCGTAGAAGCATTGCAGTTAAAGAACATTTAACGGCAATTTCAAGCTCACGTCTTATTTCATCTTTTTTAAAAGGAAGCCATTCTCTAATTCCGTAATACAAATGGTAATAAATAGATTTGATAAAACTTGCATATTCAAATAGTAGCTCTCGCTGATTTGGAAGGCTAACATTATAAGGAATTAATAAAGCTTGCTCTTCAGAATTTAACGCTAAAAGTAATATAGTCATAAGTCTTATATCATTAAAATGGTGTTCTGGTTCACTCCACAATATTGGTATAGTAACTCTACACCATCGACGGTTTACAAGTGCACATGAAAATAAGTCTTTATGTTGGAGGTTGTAAAGGATTATATTGTGGCATTCATTCGGTAATGTTTTCATATTGGAAAAATTGTCAAAAAATTTTAATACAATATTTAAAATTGTACGTGCGTGGACTTTATTATATAAAGAATACGAAATGTGAAATTTTCAAAAAAAATTTAAAGACGCTTACTAAAGTACTCAGGGTACTATTCCAGAAACCATCAAATTTCTTGAATAATACCCACCCAGGTGCTAATTACGGGGTGGAGTACTATAAGAAGTTGTTCTTTACACGATTTTAAATATAATTTTAACAACAGATAAGGATTAATCCATTAAATCCGGGTCTTTTTTATAATGCCGTACGTTCGTACGGTAATTTGCTTACCATATTAGGAATGGCAAAGATGCAGTTACATCATAATTTATCATATGACGTAAGTATTTTGCCTATTAACGTTATATTTCAAGTTTTAATTATGACGGCATTTTTTTTACGGGTGATAGTGTTAACCAGGAATAGGTGAAAACAGTATTTGTAAAAAGTGTATGTTTGAATTAGTGTATCTAATTGATCATTAAATTCTAATCGCATGATTATTTTTAATTATTTTTATTTACTATTTACAGTCCTACATATAAATAATAAAATACTAACTCTCTTATAAAGAATAGCCAACTTGGGCATTTTCAAGAAAATTTTTTTACTTTTATTTACTAATATAATTGACTTTTTTTTTTTTTTGTATTTACTTTCTTTTACCGGATGATTCTGTAAATCGTTTTAACAAGAATTGATCAAAAAAAAGTGCCTCAAAGCGTTTACCTTTATTAAGGTAGTAGCTGGGTGAGCATGGTATTTCCATTATCTTCCATACTTGTAAATATCCTCTGTATGCATCACACCGAATCAGGTGAACCATGTAAGGCCATTTGAGGTTACATTTCGTTTAGCCATCACCGTCTCCAAGTGTTACCCTTGAAATTCAACAAGTCGTCCCGTTACGTCTTTGAGGTTTCAATAAATCATGTGACCATAAACCAACCAATAAAAATACAGATTTTTTGTGAATTAATGCTTAATGCTTTTTAATTTGACCACCCACGCTTAAGCTTCGAAAGGAACGTTATACGAAATTATAACTTCAAATAGCCTAAGATTGGAAGTTGAAAATGTATTTTCGATGGAAGCGTAGTTTCATAAAAGAAAATGTGTTCGATGACATAATCACTGTAATTTTCCAAAAGCATAAAGCACAAGTTTTCGTGCTTCAGTAAAGCACAGACTTCGTCGTCTTAAATAAGTGAATATGGGAGTCGATTTCTCAATAAATTATGAATCTGTATTGTTAATAAATAAATATTGACATTTCTCTCGCCCTAAACCGAAATACCCCTTTAAGTTATCATCTATACGTATCCCTTTAACCCTTCGTAGTCACTACTGCCCTTAAACTTCGGCATTATTTCGATCATATTACTTGGTACTAATCCTGCTTAATTAACTGCATCAACGACTTCACCCTTAAATCAATTTAAATTACACAAATCAACGAATTTGTTTTCAAGATTTCACCTGACACCTTAGTTTTACACACATAGCTGAAATTTTTACGAATCAAAAGATAAAAAATATAATAAATGTCGCAGATCATTATTTAAAATGAAATCTACATTTTCTACTTAACCTGCTAGACTTCTAAAACCCACTAATACTTGTTTATCATAATTTTCTTTAAAACTAACCCTAAACCCCTAACCCTAAAAAATGCATCCCAAAAAATTTAGTTTTCGAGATTTTATACTATAATTTCATTTTAATCTGGATTTCATTATAATATGCCACAATAAATAAGCTATTCTGTGTGAAGCTATATGGCTTTGAAAGTATACAATTATTTTTCTTTTTTTTTTACCTGATACTTCTCTAGTTTGCAAATACCTGGTATAATGTACTGTAGATCATTAGATGGCCAAAGTGAGAGTTTCACAAAAAGCTATTTTTGAAAAGCTGATACATGATGAATGTAACAAAAAAATCAGGAAAAACTGTTTAATGATTCATGAAATAAGTAGATCATATTAATTTTCCATTTATTTATATAGTTGGTTCATGTCATAATGGCGTCTTAAAAACACTGAGTCTTTGATGCAATGCTGCATTTTGGTAGGTTCTACAATTTGATTTGATTTGATCAAATATTTAAATCAAGTCAAATTCAACTTGATAAAATTTAATTTGATTTAATCAAATATTTGAAATATTCGATTTGATTTAAAAAAATTTATAAGTAAAGGTTTAAAAAACTTTAAATCAAATCAAATTTAAATACAAAATTTTTAATTTCAAATCAAGGATTATTTGATTTGATCAAATTCAAATATGCCTAATATTTGATTTGATTTAAGTTTAAGAACTCTAATTCTTGGATAAAAGGAAAATAACAATAACAAATGTACTTTGTAAAAATGGAAAAGTACTTACAGATATATTTCAGACATTCCAAAACATTATACAGTTACCTCTTCCCAAACTGATCCTGTCAAAACCAATAACCTGCTATAATTGGTTAAAAGTGATCTACCATACCTGTTTTATAATTGATAGTGTCACATGAATGTATCCAATCAAATTGCATAAAACTTACCATTTTCACATATTGTAATATACAAATATCATGTGATGATTTATGTGCAAAATCATGCGATCTTGTATGTGGTTTGTATATTAAATACTGAAATATTATTGGTCAATCTGCATCAATCTTTCATGTGATATTTTTTAAACCTGATACCCTCCAAATCCGATACAAACCTGTTCACCATGCATACCAGTTTGGGAGGGTCAACTGTATTAAATTTTTGAGTCTTTGACAGTAATCTTAATTAGAAGATAGAGAAGCATTAGTAGAAATACTTTGCAAAAACATTATACTGATTTCTTTACTTAATGAATAGGATTTACCTGTACTAGATCTAGTATATTGTACTAGATTTAGTACATGATTAAACTTAATTTTTTATTAATTTTTAAAATTAACTACTAATTAAATATTTTTTATAATATTTTAACTTCTAATATAAGTTTGTTAGTTTTAATTATAAAATTTTATTAAGATTGGATTAATCTATAAATAATCTAACTTTAAAATTTTTAAAATTTTTACTAGCAAAACCTATATCCAAATTATATATAAAAATTAGATATAATTTTTTTAAAATTTAAAGTAATATAACTTGAGATATACTATTTTAGTATTAAAAAATTTTTGTAATTAGAATTAGATATTAAATATTTATAATTTTGATTAAGAATTTAAAAAATTTAATTAGTAAAAAATTTTTAAACTCTAGTCAAAACTTATATGACTTACTATATAAAGTAATAATTTGCAAAATTTTTAAAAAAGATTATAATTAGGCCCTCAAAAGTAGAAACCAGACAATTTGACAATTTTTTGAAAATTAACCTGTTTGATTGACCAGGTGTAAAATTTAAAGCCCAAACTTTTTTACTTAATAATGAAAGTCTAATCACTTAATAAATTTTTGTGATACAATAGTTAAAAACTTTTGGCATTATAATCTAAAAATAGATTTACTGAGATTTTATAGGTTTACAGATTTAATAATTCTGTTTAAACAGGCTTGTTAATCATGAATATACTATTTTTAGATTGTTTTGATTTTGTTTAACAAAATAGTTTTTGTTGATTTTTCAAACACATGATCTGCCAAATTGTCTAGTTTCTCTTTTGAGGGCCCATATATAATTAATAATTTTACAATATGGAGTGTCTCATAATAAAAGGGTCCATTTTTATTTTTCAAAAATGAGTTTTTGTTAGATTTATGTAAATTTTGGCATGATTGACATTTTTCAATTATAAATGAAAGTCAATTTACATAATGAAAAATAAAGATAATATAGAAGAAAAATTATATGAGACTGTCTAAGACCAAGTATATCATAAGATTACCCAATAGACACCTGTTACTTTTAACCTATCAAAATTATAAAATTTGGTTAATTCTGGATCAGTTCAAAAATCAAAACAAATGATTAAACTCAATTATTTCAAAATGAAGTATATATAAAAATAGTCCCTTTTAATACAAGACACTCCATATAACTAATAATAATTTTTTTTTATAACAAGCCGTTACAATTTTTTATTTATTGAAACTTTTAATTTGCAAAATATATTGCTATCAGACCTCTGTAAATGCATTCCTCCAAATTAGTGATATGGGCCGATTCCAAACGCTTGGGCCGACCCGGCCGACAAAATTATTCGGGCCGGTCGACTGGGCCGACCATATTATTAAAAAATTTTTAGTTGACCCAAAATCACCAAACACACCTATAATAAGATCTCCTACCTGCTAACGGTAATTTTGGTGATTTTACTGAACAAATTACATACCTCAAAAAATTCTCGACAATCTTGCTCGCCATGCTCGTGGGTTATATTGGTTGTCTGCCTACTATCCTGAAATTTTCTGATATTATACTATCTTTGATTCTGACTTAATTCTGGCCAAATATATGATTAATTTCATCCTATTTTGACAACTTACCAAAAGTTCTAGCAACTTATATCAATTATCTCAGTAACTTAGGGAAGTAACAAAAATCAGGTGATTTTTTAGGGGGGGAGGGGGGTAAAAAAAGTTGAAATTACATATAAGAACCTGACTATTTATATATTAAGAAAAAGGGAGGGGAGTAGGCCTCTGATAAAAAATAATCAGGTAATTAATGACACTGCCCTTATCATTCGGTAATTATCAGCAGTTAAGTAAACTGCAGAACTAAGTCTTTAAAAATCATTTAAAGGCCCGACGAGAAGTAAAAATAATTAGCCAGCCAGAAAAAACTTCTATTCAGCCATTAAACCAAGAAAGATTAATTTGGATTAGTTCATTGATGGTCAGTTTATTAACTATTGGTGATTTCTGGTTAAATTAAAGCGGATAAAAGATAAAAGGTTGAGAAATAGATTTGACTTAAAATTCTAACCTATCTTTGTCGACCCGTCCGGCCTGTGAAGGTGTGGGTCGACCCTCGGCCCGCCCGTCTGCCCAGCCGATGTGCTGGGGTCAGTCCGTATCACTACTCCAAATGCATAACTTCTTTAAATGCATATTAATTATCTGGCCTGTTGATGGGCTTAATAAATAAGTGATATTCTTTATTCTGCAAATACATACTATTTTCTTGGCTGCCTATATAAATCTCTTTGTAATGCATATCACATATAACTGCAGGCACTCTGCAGGCCAATCAAATTGGAGCTATATGTTATAATTTTGTATATCATAAAACTTGTTTAAGATAATTTTTTCACATGACTTATTTAAGTAAGAATTCTCTAAATATAACCTTCCTTAAATGCATACCTTATAGCTAGTCCCAATAATATGCATTTAGAGAGGTCTGACTGTAATTAAAAACAATCTAAAATAATTTGCACTCTGATCGACAAAAATCTGCATATGATTGGTCTTTTATTCTTGATTTAATAAGGTAACTCAGTGCACATACACATTATATCATTGATGTAAAGTTCAACTGTTTGAACATTTTTGATTGGTCATCTTTTAGAAACATGACCAGTATATAGTAATTTTTATAATTATACAATATTGCACTTTGCTATTTTGATTTACTATATCCAAAAATTGTAATCAGACCATGAGAAAATTAATGACATATGATCATTTGCATGTTAAATATTCTCATAATTTGTAATTGATCTATTAATATGAATTAATAATTGGCTATCATCAATTTATATTAATAAATCGACTATTGATCATTACACTCACTTTGCATTTTCAAAATTTAAAAAATCGACTTCCATTCATTATGTATGTATTATAACTTTAAATTAGATTAAGATATAGATAACATTAATAACATGTGTTAATAAGTGTATCACCAAAATGGTAATATTTATAACAATAACTCATAATAGAAACTATAATAATTTCAATGCGAATGAAGCTTACTTTAACCATATTATATAGTCAAAACAATCAAATAGATATTAAAATCGAAAAATGGATGGAAGAATATTAGATCATTTCAGGATTGCTTAATATGAACACATGTAGGTCAGCAGGAATTTTCAGAGGTATAATAAGGCAATTTTTTGTTTTGCATTGCATGGAATCCTTGGTCAGTCAAATTTTTTTTTATTTTTTTTTTTAATTTACTGCAAATAGAATAAATGTTCACATTTAAGTTTATAAAGGATAATTTCTTATTTTGTGCAACAAGGAATTAATCTCTATGTTTTCCTGTTAGTCCTATTGGATAATTACAGAAAATTAAGGTCTCTATTGGATAACACCAGAAAAATAGTGGGAAGAAATGTCAAAACTCAAACAATGGACACAATTTGGAATCTAAAAAAAATAATTTAAAAAAATTGAAAAATTGTAATAGTGGGTAAAGCAAAATGAAAAATCAACTTTGTATAACCTAATAATTTGACTAACAATAAAACTAGCTCTTAGAGCCCAGGTGTTGCCCATTTAAGAATGAAATTTCTGAATTTTTTTTAACTTTTAGACCACACAAAGTTAATTATTTATTTTGCATTGCCCATTACTATTTTTTTAATTTTTCAATTTTATTTTTTTTAGAACTCACAAAATTTTTTACAATAACTAACAATGCTCTTAATGCAAATTGGCTCAATTTTAACTATATACTATGATCATCAGCTTCTATTCATTATATACACATTATAAATTTGAAATTAGATTGAAAAATATAGTTACTGTATTTACTTGAAATAACGCGCACCTGCGCATTATTTTGAGGGGATGCACGTTATTTCGAGTATGCGCATTGGAGTTATTTTGGGGTAAAGGTCTAATTTCTAAAAAATTGTGTGTTATATATGTGAGATGCATAAAAAACCTGTATTCTTGATTTTATATATAGCCTTTCCGATCTAAATCAGATTTTTTGACTAAAAAATTATTATTTCTGCTTGTTATTTGAATTTGTTATTTCAGCAGATTATTAATTCAGCATTTGGAATATGCATTATATTGGGACACACATGGGTGTTATTTCGAAACTGACATGCTATTTTAAGAAATGCAATTTTTGAAATAACACCCATGTGCATTATTTCAAGTAAATATGGTAATATTAATAACATGCATTAGTAAGTTGAATTTTTCAAAAATACCCAAAAATTTTTTTCAATTTTTTTAAAACTAGCATTATAAAGTTTATTTTAAAAGTATTTAATTAATAAAATCAAAACAATTGAGTAGGCATTAAATCAAAAATAGATAGAAAGTTCATTTTGTATTACATGGAATCCTCGGTTGAATATATATATTTTTTTAAAGACAATTACAAAAAATTAAGGTCTCCATTGGGTGCTACTAGATGAAAATAGTGGGAACAAATAGATGTCAAAAATTGAATAGGCATGATTTGGAATCTAAAAAAAAATAATTCAAAAAAATTGAACAGCAAGTAATACAAACCAAAAAATCAACTTTGCATAACCTAATAATTTGAACAACAATAAAAACTAGCTCTAAAAGCCTGTGCATTGTTCTAGAAATAAAATTTCTAAATTTTTTTAACTCTTAAACCATGCAAAGTTAATTTTTCATTTTGCATTACCCACTACCTGTTTTTTAATTTACTACTATTTTTTTTTATATTTCAATCATGCCAATTGTTTAATATTTACATGCTACACATTACTGGAATATTGAGTAAGGTTCATGACAAATTTTTTTATATTGACTAACAATACTTTTAATACAAATTAACTAGTTTTAACCATATACTGTTATTATCTACTTCCATTCATTATATGCACATTGTAACTTTGAAATTAGACTGAGATATAGTTAACATTAATAATATGCATTAGTGAGTCGAATTTTTTAAAAACACCCCGAATTTTTTTTTTAGTCCAATTCTTTTAAAACAAGCATAATAATATAATTTTAAGTGTTCAACACTACTTTAGTCTAGAATTATACCAATTTGGTTATTGCAAATTGTACCTTATATAGTGATGATCATTTATCAAGTTGTTCTAGATTTATTTTTTAGATTATTTTACATGCTACAAAAAGATTAACTAATATTTAAATCTTTAAAAATAGTTCCAATTGAATCAAAAATTGGCTATTAAGTAAAAAATTTTTTATTTCTACTTCATTTTTTTTAAATTAAATAGATAGGATTTAGGCGTACTACCAGTAGTACTTTGTACTATATGGTAACACTATTTAAGGCCAATTATTGACTAATTTTAATAATAAAAAATCTATTAAAATATTTTTGCAAGAACTTTGGGTAAATCGCATTATGTAAAAAAATTTAAATAGTCTTTTAAATTTTTTAGAGACCTTTGAAACTTGGCTATTTTTAGCCATTTTAATAGTAAATTTTACTTATAAATTTTATATTAAAACTACATTTAATTTTTTAAATTTTTAAACTTATATTAATTACTCTTAAAATATTAGCTTAAATGTTGATAAATTTCATAAATTAGAATTAAAAGTTTGTTTTTAACAACATATGATAAATTTAAACAAAATTTATTTAATAAAATTTTTTTCAAATTATGGTTAAAAAACTAATTAACCTATATGAAATACTAAAATAGTAATAATTTTTAACTAACAGCTTACAAACCTTTATAGTAGAAATAATTTTTATAATATAACTAATAATAAAACTTTTAATATAGTAAGCTAGAAACATTTTTTATATAATTTAAATTTAAATTTACTAATTCTATTTAAAAAATTTATAAAAAATTTAGCATTTATAGTGTATTACACATAGTACATTTGAAGCAACAAAAAATAGCAGTTACAAAGGAATTTTTTTTAAACAAGTTTATTATTACATTAGCAAAAATATATATACGTAAACTTGCGCAAATTTTTACAGTATGTAAGAAAATCATAAACATGTAAAATTTAGCGTAATACTATATAAGTCTTATGATGTGTAAGAAAATCGTAAATTTATGTAAAAATTTTATGTAAATTTACAATTTTCTTATGCACTGTAAAACTTGCATAGTTTTATACTAAACCTTTTATGTAAGTTTACGATTTTCTTATATATTGTAAAAACTTGTGAAAGTTTATGCTAAATTTTTTATAATTTTTTTATGAACTGTAAGAAATCGTAAATTTACACTAAATTTCTTACATAAATATTCGAAATATTTTAGGACCAGAAAACAAGCTGGATCAATAGATCTGTAACCTGGATTGCGCATTGGGCTAATTTTTCAAAATAGATCAAAATAGTTTGATTAAGTTCAAATTCTGTACTACAAAATCAGATTAGATCTTTTGTTTATAATTAGATCTTCTATTTTGTTTTTTTTCACTTTTTTGTTTTTCATTTTTTGCTTTCGTTTGTTTTTTTGTTTTCGTTTGTTTGTTTTATTTTTTTTTATTTATTTTTTTTTAATTTTTTATTTTATTTTTATTTTGGCACTTTACAAGAAAAACAACCAACTTTTCGAAACCTTGCGCATGCCAACTATGACTTCTAACACTTTTAAGAATGCACTCCCAGCAATTTCTAAATTTTAAAGAACACTTCTTTAGAGAAATGGCGCAAGTTTTCGCAAGTGTTCGCAAGTTTTTGCAAGTTTTTGCAAGTTCTTGCAAGGTTTCATTTCATTTATTTTTTCATTTCATGGTTTTTGTTTTTGTTTTTTTGGTTTATTTAAAATTTTTTTATTAATTTATTTTGTTTCAGCACTTTGCAAGAAAAACAAACAACTTTTGAAACATTGCGCATACCAACTACGACTTTTGACACTTTCAAGAACACATACTAGCAATTTGTAAATCTTCAAGAACGCTTCTTTAGAGAAATAGTTGCAAGTTTTCGCAAGTTTTTGAAAGTTTTTGCAAGTTTTTGCAAGTTCTTGCAAGGTTTCGTTTCATTTATTTTTTCATTTCATGCTTTTTGTTATTGTTTTTTTGGTTTATTTTTAAAATTTTTTTATTAATTTATTTTATTTTGACACTTTGCAAGAAAACAACAACTTTTTGAAACCTTGCACATGCCAACTACGACTTTCAATACTTTCAAAAACACACTCTAAGCAATTTCTAAATCTTCAAGAATGCTTTTTTAGAGAAATGGTTGCAAGTTTTTGCAAGTTTTCGTAAGTTTTTGCAAGTTTTTGCAAGGTTTCGTTTCATTTATTTTTTCATTTCGTGCTTTTTGTTTTTGTTTTTTTGGTTTATTTTTAAAATTTTTTTATTAATTTATTTTATTTTGACACTTTTCAAGAAAACAACAACTTTTCGAAACCTTGCGCATGCCAACTACGACTTCCGACACTTTCAAGAACACACCCCCAGCAATTTTTCAATTTTCAAGAATGCTTCTTTAGAGTAATGTACGCAAGTTTTTGCAAGTTTTTGCTAGTTTTTGCAAGTTCTTGCAGGGTTTCGCTTTATTTTTTTTTGTTTCATGTTTTTTGTTTTTGTTTTTTTTGGTTTATTTTTAAATTTTTTTTATTAATTTATTTTATTTCGGCACTTTGCGATAAAAACAACAACTTTTCAAAACCTTGCGCATGCCAACTACGACTTCTGACACTTTCAAAAATAATAGAAAACAAAGAAGCAAAAATAATAGCTAACTGTAAAGTGAGCGAAAATAAGTGTATAGAGCTAGATTTTTGTATATAGTAATAGAATTAGATGCGTCGAAGTGCGAAAATAGTTTAAAATATTTGTAATAATGTAAAAATAATATGTAATATATAATAAAGTATATAATATTAATTAAAAATATATATTTAATAAATGTAAAACATAATATATAATAATAATAAATAAAAAAATAAAAATTTTATAATAAATTGCGAAACCGTGTGAAATATTGCGAAATTCTGTAAAAAAGCATGATTATGTGAATATGTATATCATTTATTTATTTTTTAAAAAATTTTGAAAATTTGCAAAATTTGCAAAATGTTGCGAAACAATGCAAAAACATCACAAAATATGCGAAAATATTACTCCTGCGATCCTGCAACCCCCAAAGGGCCATTTTTTATTTCGCATTGTATCATAAGCTTTTTGAAATATTACGGCAATAACTTATATAAGATTATGTATATATCTGCTATAGCGTAAACTTACGTAATTATTACCCCTATGTAATACTCTGAACTAATCATAAGATTTTCGCAAGTTTACGCTCGCATAAAAACTTGCGGAGGTTTACGCATATTTTTTTTTGCTGATGTATTATTAAAAAAATTATGCCAAACTAAACTATAGTAATAATCAGATTTTTGTATACAAAAATTATTTATATATATATTTTTCTAGATTTTTAACTATTCTTCTAACTGAACTACTAGTAGTCTTTAGACCTAAATCCTATCTATTAATTTTTAAAATTCTAACTATATAAATCTAACTATATACTATTGTACTACAATACAATATTAAAAATCAAATACTAACTACTATAAAAAACTAGTTTTTGTATAAATATACCAAACACTTATGCTATGCCCAAATCTACCTAACACTTGCCTAAATCTATTTAATACTTGTTCCAAATCTACTTAACTCTTGTTCTAAATTTACCTAACTTTTGACTAAATTTACTAACTTTTATGCTATGTTTATTCTAATATACCTATAACTTTTATATTTATTGCAAATCATCTTGAATCTAGCCCCAATTATTATATACTTAATTTATATTAAAAATTTGTTCTTTGATCAAATAGAAATTTTGATATGAGGTCTAATGAAAAAATTAGATAATCAATATATTTAAATAATATTAAAATACCAAATTGCTTGAATATTTAAAGCTATTTGTTCAATATCTTTGCAGTATCTTATAGTCTTACTAGCACTATCAAACAAAAAAATTACTTTTTACTATTTTTTTATATTAATTCCAACTATTATGCTATTTTTATCCCAACTATTGCTATGTTCCAGATGTGCATCCTATCTATTGTGTTTGTTTCAACTAACATACTAAATTCATTCTGACTATGCTACCCCATTATGCTTTGCACTACTTACTACCATAATATGTCATTTATACTATTATACAATGTTTTATTCTTATTATCTTACTAGGACCCTAAACAATTCATATAAGATTATATTTGAAAAATTGCTAATAAAGACTCTTTTTTTAAAAAAGGATATATTTAAAAAGTAGATATTGAATAAAAAGGTTATATTTGAGAATAGCTAATAACTAAATAGGTTATATTTAAACAAATGCTAATAAAATAAGTTTTTAAATCTTATATTTAAGTGTAGAGTTTACCCTATGTCGATCACTTGTAGATCACCCGTAAATCACGTGATGTAATTGGCTAGTTTCGCGTTGTCACCCGCAAAATTTATTTATCACCCACAAAATTCATTAACTTTGTAAGTAAATTTTTAACATACCAACTTAGTTAATATGGAATTTTTTTTTTGATATTTTGATAAAACAAGTATTCAAAAGCAGGTTTAGTGATATTTTATAATGTTATATTTATTTTTATGCAACTCATCCATAGTGATTGTGTTGTGTAATCTGATTTACATAGTAGAGTCATAATTAGTAATATAAAAATGATCTACATATACTCTACCCTTAAAATGCTAATAAAAATAGTAAAGTAAAATTTTTTTTTAAGAAAATGTAATTCTGGTTTTTTTTTTTTTTAGAGAATATAGTATTTCAAAAAAGATAAAGAACTCTAAAATTTTTATTCAATATTTGAAATATAGCTTATATATGCAATATAAAAGTGCCAAAAAAAATTTACTATGATGTCCAAATATAGCGTGTGAACAATAGAAACAGCTATTTTTACATTTTTTTGAAAAATAAGTTTTTATTTTATTTATATAAATTTTGATATGATTAATATTTTTCAATTATAAATGAAAGTCAATTTGTATAATAAAAAATCAATTTAAAAAGAACCTTCCTTAAGTGCACTCTCTATAAATACACATACTCTCTAAATGCACACTTAAACTTGGGCCCAAATATATAGATGATCTCTATAAATGCACTTTTTTTAATTGTTCTCTAAGTGCACATTATTAAAGTTTAGTCCCAAGAGTGTGCACTTAGAGAAGGTTCTCTGTATATAAAAATGGGCTGTTTCTATTATCTGCACCCTATATAAGCTCACATAGATTAGATTATATAAAGTCCTATTATGCTATATTTGTTCTTACTATCATATTATATTCATTTTTACTTTTTTGTTATGTTCAGTTTGCACATTAGTACACTAGCAAAAATATGGTTTTTATTTGACAATAATCAGAAAATTACATTTTCATTTACCTTTTTAAGACAACTGACTTTGCAGAATTATTTGGAATTATCAAAATTTGTTATCTTTATTATTTATTATTTATTGTTTAGTAATAAATAAATATATAAAATTTGGTAAAACTCTAGCCTGAATATGTGTATAAAAAAAAAGTATAATAACCAATCAAATGTACAAACCTAATTGTAGATTCTTCTGAACTAGATTTTTTCAAAATTGGTATAATTTCAGACTGCACTATTATTTTTGTTATGAGCTGCAATATAATGTAATGATCAGGTAGAATGCAATATTTTTTAAAAATAATCATAATACAAAAATTCATTTATAACAAAAAAAATCTCATAAATTCAAAAATAATATGAATATTATACTAATTTGCAAAAATACTAATTGATACCATATCTGTACTATACTGATTTGCTATAATTTCCCATACTATACAAATTATCTGTACTATTATAAAATCGAAATTTGTAGCATTAGAAATCCAAATTTCTCTATAAGCTTTATCCTATATCTGTATATAACCTTTTTACTAGTACAATCATATGAAATGTAGAGGAATAATTCTATTCAACTTTTCGGATTGTTATATTTTTTTCCGTTTTACAAGGTATTATAGTTATCTCTTTTTCTATTTTTAGCATAATTCAAAATTGTAAGAACATATGGTCTATAGTGCTCACTATAAATATCTGACCCCTAGTAACTTACCAGGATTAATTTGTAATGCCTTAAAATTTTCAGTGCATCAAGAGTGTTACAGATATTGAACATCTATATGTTTTTGAAACTAATAAAACCTCTACATTGGAATATCACATAATTATAAATTTTATATAGTTTTAATATAATAATTACTTCTAAATATTTAAATGAAAATATTTTGGCATCGACATAGTCAATTTTAATGCTTGATAATTCTTTTTGATTTTACAGATATGTAGAATTAAAAAAACTATTAAGCATTAAAATTAACTATATTGATACTAATATTTTTTATTTAAGAGTTTAAGTTTTTTGTGCACCTTTGTGATCTACCATTCATGTGATCATAGTAATGGACAATCAGTCCCAACTATTAACCAATCGACCTGCTAATCTGTCAACTAATCAAATTACCAAATTGTAATACCAATATGATTTATCACTGATAAATTAAAGATTTTTTTTTATTTAAATAACTTTTTTATTAAAAAAGCCTATAATAATTCAAAAAAAAGCCTATAATAATCCCGCGATCAAAAGAAAAAAACCAATAATGATCCTATGATTAAAAAAAAACAAATAATTTTAAACTAATTTTTCTAATTACTATATATCTACTGCCTTAAATTTTTTGAATCTTATGTGCTATTCCAGTACCCAAAAAAGCATGACCAGTTCTAGTTCCTGAATCTCATTCCCAGCACCATCCAATACTTCAGTGAAATATGAATCTACAAGAAGAAAATTTTAGTAAAACAAAAAAATCTCTGAAGGACAAAAAGAACAAACAAAAAAGAACCAGTACTTATATTTTGTACCAGTTCCAGTTCCCAAATATACATTTCTGGCACCATTTCAATAATTCAGCAAAACACGAACCTACAAGAAGAAAATTTTAGTAAAACAAAAAATACAAAAAGAACAAACAAAAAAAACTGGTACTTATCTTTTTGTTCTAGTTCCATTTCCTGAACCTTCATTCCTGGCACCATTCTAATACTTCAGTGAAACACGAACCTACAAAAAGAAATTTTAGTAAAACAAAAAAAAAACCCAAAGGACAAAGAAAAAAAACAAAAAAGAACTGGTGCTTATATTTTTGTACCAGTTTTGGTTCTCAAATCTTTATTTCTAGCACTATTCAAATATCTAGCGAAACATGAATCTACAAAAAGAAAATTTAGTAAAACAAAAAAAAGACCTGAAAAACAAAGAAAACAAACAAAAAAGAACTAGTATGAATTCTTTTGTACTGTTCTGGTTCCTGAATCTTTATTCCCAGCGCTAGGGTTCCGCAATTTGATTTGATTTTCAAATATTTGAATCAAATATGGGGTGTCTTCAATTAAAAGGGCCCATTTTTACATTTTTTTGAAAAATGAGTTTTCGTTAAATTCATATAAATTTTGACATGATTGACTTTTTTTAATTATAAATGAAAGTTGAATTACATAATAAAAAATCAAGATAATGTAAAAAGAAAAATTACATAAGGCTGCGTAGAGCCAACACATCACGAGTTTACCCGATAGTCACCTGCCATCTTTAACCAATCAATATCATGAAATTTGATTGATCCCGGATCAGTCCGAAAATCAAAACAAATAATTAAACTCAAATATCTCAAAATAAAATATATGTAAAAATGGGCCCTTTTAATTGAAGACACTCCATATTTGATCAAATTCAAATTCAAATTTGACTATATTTGATTTGATCAAATTCAAATATGACCAAATTTGATTTGATTTGACAAATATTTGATTTGATTTGAAAATTACTATTAAAAATTCAAATTCAAATCAAATTCAAATTCAAATATTTGAATCAAATCAAATTCAAATCAGGGTCAATTTGATTTGATCAAATTCAATTTGATCCAATATTTGATTTGATTTGAATTTGAGGAACCCTACCCAGCGCTATTCCAATACTTCAGTAAATCACGAACTACAAGAAGAAAATTTTAGTAAAACCTTGAAGGACAAAGAGAACAAACAAAAACAGACTGGTACTTATCTTTTTGTACTAGTTCTAATTCCTGAATCTTTATTCTCAGTTCTATTTCAATACTCTAGCAAAACATGACCTACAAGAAGAAAATTTTTGTAAAACAAAAAAATCCCTGAAGACAAAAAGAACAAACAAAAAAACTGGTACTTATCTTTTTGTACAAGTTCCAGTTCCCAAATCTTCATTCTGGTACTATTCTAATACTTTAGCGAAACACAAACCTACAAGAAGAAAATTTTAGTAAACAAAAAAAAACTGAAGAACAAACAAAAAGGACTGGTACTTATCTTCTATACCAATCCTGGTTTCCAAATCTTCATTCCTGGTACCCTGTGAGACATGAACCTACAAGGAATCTTTCCGTATAGTTCTCATAAAAAAAAGAATATTAGAATAGAAAAAAAATAAAGTATATTGGTTAAAAACGCATTGACATACCTGATTTGATTTACACATTCATCTGGGGGTAGTAGGTTGACAAGGGTGCACAACCATGCAGGTGCACAGAAAACATATTCCTTTTATTTAAAATTTAGTTAATTATTAATATTAGGAATATAATGAAATAAAATTTTTAAAAAACTTAAATGCATATATTTTGACAACTACATAGTCAATTTTAATATTTAAGGGCTCTTTTGAATTCTATATAAGTGTAGAATTCAAAAAAGACTTTAAACATTAAAATTGATCATGCTATTATCAAAATATTTTTGCTTAAATTTTGTTAGAATCAAATAAAAATTTAATTTTTTTTAAATTTTAAATTGCAATATTTTGAGATCAGCCTATTTCATATTAATATTTGAGACCTTTTTTGAATTCTACAAGACTATAGAAGTCAAAAGAAAAAAAAATAATGTAGCTACAATACACAATACTGTTACAATGTATGTTCATAATGTGTATAGCAATTTT
This sequence comes from Gigaspora rosea, assembly GCA_003550325.1. Lineage (NCBI taxonomy): Eukaryota > Fungi > Glomeromycota > Glomeromycetes > Diversisporales > Gigasporaceae > Gigaspora > Gigaspora rosea. The sequence goes on along the minus strand of QKWP01000192.1, from coordinate 32,673 downwards.
TATTATAGATGCTCAACATGAACAATACTATATATAGGTGAAGTTGATATAGTGCTATCATTATTAAAGAATAGTTAATAAACTTGAATTGTAATGACACTCTTGATCATAACTTGCTTACCGATATATTAGTCTTAATATTTTGATCACGGTTATATATAACTATCAAAAAGTGTTAAAGCACTATAACTTAATTATATTGCTTTAGCACATTAATTACATTTTGGATATAACCATAGTTGGTTGATCAATTTAAAACTATGAACTACAAGAAAATTAGTAATTATCAGATAATCTGGACAGCAAAAATTCTAACTGAAAATCTAGAAAATCAATCATCAATATTTTTGGTGAAATGTAATTTTTTTAATAATATTTGCTAATATAATCACTATTTTTTTTAATATTATATTTCTTTTTATTTATTGCAGAACAATTGTTCTTGTTCTTACACTTATTCTTGGCCTTGTTCTTGAACTTTAGACCATTATACAAATCACTTTCAAATTCATAAACATCTAATTGCTTTTTTTTTTTTTAGCTATTTTGCCCAAAATAGGTTATAAATATTAGGTAATCAAACAGAAGTAAATTTGGCAAATTCATATTTTACAATTTTAAGAGAGTTGTTTAAAGTCATTAATAAGGTCATTAATTAGATATTTAATTTTAATATAATATGTTTAATTAATTTGTCAATATTAAATAATATACTGTATAGAATGTGTGTTTGGTTTGCATAAGGAGAACCTATTCCTGTGCTGTGCTGCAAATACAAAGTAAAAATTTTCAATTATATTATATAATCAGAAATTTTACTTGGCATTGTAATGCATGAATAGACTCTCCTTATGAAACTCAGTTTATATAGATGCAACTAGTGTTCTGACCTTTCATGAAATCCCAACCTGGGTCACCTGGGTCAACTTGGTGAACACTAGGTAGTAAAAAAGTTCTACTACTGGTCACCACGGATGGTAACCCAGATTATCCAAAAAAAAAAAAAAAAAAAAAAACAGAAAAACAAAATTACATTTGCTAAAAAAAACAACAAAAAAAATTCTTAAACCTGTTTGATGCATAATATACTATTAATCATTAATATATCAGGTAATAGAACCTATTCTTAGAAATGACTCTATTGTTAGAAATTTTTTATTTTTTGTCACAACAGACTATAAAACACAAATTTTTTTAAACAAGTTATGTAAATACAAATATATATATTAGAATATATCATGTTGTATAAAATTAACCATTTGTATAACTATAGAACCATATTTACTACTCTAGTAACCTTTGAAGCAATTATAAAAAACAAATGTGCTGATTTACAAATTTGATAATAAGTTTTGATCTACTGATCCGTTTTAGATGATTTTGTTACCAAAATGTTCGTCTCAATGAGACAATTCTAACATGTCCAAAATCGTTAAAATCTGATAACAGGATCCTAATATTATCACAAATTTGTACTATTTTATTAGTAAATTTTATATATATATAATTTATTAATAAAATAGCACAAAATCGTGATGATCTTGGGATCCTGTGATCAATTTTAACAATTTTGGGCTTATTAGAATCGTCTCATTGTGATGAACATTTGGTGGCAAAATAATCTAAAACAAATTAGTAGATCAAAACTTATTATCAAATTTGTAAATTAGCTTATATGAAATACAAGATAAAGTAAATATTAAACAACTTAAGGAATAAGAGCAAAAAAAGAAAAGAAAGCAGCAAAAAAAACAAAAAAAGAAAAAACAAACCATAAAAAATAATATTATAAAAAAAATTTTAAATTTCTAAATTATTTTAGAATAGTTATATTAGATTTTTAACAATAGGAGCCAATGGTCAAATTTTAACCAAATTTTACAAAGTTTTAAGCTTATTAGAAAAAATTTTTTTATATATAAATGTAATACAATTTATATATTATTAAATAATAATAGATAATAAATTTTATATAAAAAATTTTATAAAATTATATTAATATATAAAAAAATTTTAGATGTAACAAAAAAAAGTTTCTAAGAATAGGTGCTATTACCTTATATTATAAAATTTAAAAAAAAAAACTTAAAAAAAAAACCATTATGCTATTTTTCTCTTCCCAATTTTTGCATTTTTCCAATTTTTGTATTTTTTCAATTTTTGCATTTATTACCTGCTGGGTCACTATTATCTTACCTGGGTCATGCCCAGATTTTTCATTAGCACATTTCAAATATAAGATTTATAAAAATTACATATTAGCAATCTTTTAAATATACTCTTTTTGCCCATTAACTATTTCAAATATAACCTTTTTATCCAATACCTACTTTTCAAACATAATCTTTTTTTAAAAAAAAAGGGCCTCCATTAGCAATTTTTCAAATATGAACTCATATAGATTGTTTGGAGTCCTGCCTATATATATAGTTTATAACCAACTCATATGGGTCACCCATGTGTGTGATCCACGGGTGATCTGTGGGTTGACTACCCAGGTGGGCCATTATTCGACCTGGGTCACCCTCCCACCCGCGGGTGATCCGGGTGATACTTACCCGGGTCAGAATACTAGACACAACCCCAATGTATTAAACAATGTAGGACAGCCGTTAAAAATCGAAAAAGATCACTGTTACTGCAAAGTATAGTACTGTGCCTGCTACAAAGATGGCACCAAAACCTTTTTTGCCAATTCCGAAAGTTTCGGGTTTCGCATCATAGCTTCCGAAACCTCATCCGAAACTCGAAACCTCACCCGAAACCCGAAACCTCACCCGAAACCCAAAACCTCACCCGAAACCCAAAACCTTACCCGAAACCCTGAAACATCAACCGAAACCCGAAACCTCACCCGAAACCCGAAACCTCAACTAAAACCCCGAAACTGCCAAAACATCAATAACTTATTTGTTTATTCTCTCTATTTCATTCTGATATTGTGTTAACATATGGAATTACCCTTGTTATCATATGTGATCATGATCGATCAGCATAATGAAGAATGATCCCGCATGAGAGCGTGATAGTTATACACGATCAATCGATCAGCGTAATGAGGAATGATCCTGCATGAGAGTGATGGTTATACGCAATCAATCGATTAGCATAACGAGAAATAATCCCACATGAGAGCGTGATGGTTATACGCGATCAATTGATTAGCGTAATGAGGAATGATCCCGCATGAGAGCATAATGGTTATACGCGATCAATCGATCAGTGTAATGAGGAATGATCCTGCATGAGAGCGTGATGGTTATACACGGATAGTTATATTGAGAAGAAGATCATTACTACTGTATATTTGTTTTTCTTTATTTATTTGTTTATTTGTTTGTTTATTCTCTCTATTATCATTCCAATATTGTGTTAACATATGAGATCACCCTTGTTACCATGATGAATCATGATCAATCAGCGTAACGAGGAATGATCCCATGTGAGCATGATGGTTATACCAAGACAGAAGATATCATTACTATATTTATTATTTATTTATTTATTTATTTATTGTTTATAATTATACCGTATTCACTCTATTATCAGTTTTGATATCATGTTAACATATGGGATCACCCTAGTTATTATGATGCGATCATAATCGATCAGCGTAACAAGGGATGAACCTGTCAAAGATTCGTAATGTAATACCGATAGCCTTACAGAAAAAGATACAATTAGTTGGAGATTAAAAGAGCAAAATATGTATAAAAATGCCTGATTTTTGACTATGTAAAAATAAGTTTTCACTTATCTTAAAAATAAAAGTCTTTTAAAAATCTAAAACCTTGACAGCTATATTACAAAATTCTATTTAATAACTTCTTATTCTTAAAATATTTACCATTTTTTAATATGTCAGAATCTAAAAAAATTAAACATGCTGATGAAAAAATTATTGGTGGTCGTCCATTAAAGCCAATTTGGAAATTTTATAATAGAGGCAAACAATTGGATAGCTCAGGCCATTATGAAGCAATTTGTAAAGCATGTGAAAAATTATTTTCACCTGGAAAACCATCATTAATGGAAAAGCATATTATTAGTGACTGTGCTTTTGTTTCTGAAGAAGTAAAAGAAGCAGTTATATATATTGTTGAATCTCGTGAAAAAACTTCAAGTATTAGTGGAACTAAACATTCAAGTGAACAAATAAGTTTAGATGAATTTCTTGAAAGTACAGCTATACCAGATAAACGTATTGAATCAATAAATAGAGCACTTATTAAAGCATTTGTATGCTGTGGATTACCTTGGAGGCTTATTGAGCATCCATTTTTTATTGAATTTTTAAAACAACTTCGCCCTGCTTATACACCACCTAGTAGAAAATTTATTGCAGAAAATTTATTAATAAATGAAATAATTAGAATTGATACAAATTTATATAAATCATTAAAAGATTCAAAAAATTTAACATTAGGTATTTAATTGTATTTATTTATTTTTCATTTAATTTATAATTTAATTATACTATATATTTAAAATAAGCTACTACTTAGAATAAAATATTTTTGTTAATTTATTTTTAGCTTTAGATGGATGGACCAGTATAACAGGCAAATCATTGTGGAATTTTATTATTTGTCTAAATAATGGTAAAGAAATTCTTTGGAAAATTTTAGATTTTTCAGATACAAATCATACTGCAAATTTTTTAACTAATGAAATTCAAAAAGTTCTTATTGACATTGGTGTTGAAAAGTTTATTGGTATAGTAACAGATGCAGGAGCAAATATTAATTTAGCAAGAAAACAAATTTCTCAAAAATATACACATATATTAAGTATTAGATGTATTGTACATGCATTTAATCTTATAACAAAAGATTTAATTAAACATCCATTTGCAGCAAGAATTATCCAATGGTGCAAAACTTTAGTTACATATTTTAAAAAAAGCCATTTACCAAATAATCTTTTAGCAGCCAAAATTTCTGAAAAAAAATATCAGGTGGTGGATTAAAAACTTATATTGATACAAGATGGACAACAGTTTATGCAATGTTAAAATCAGTTTATCAATTAGAAACATGTTTAAAAGAGGTAATCATTATTTAAAGTTTTTAATTTATATTTAAAATTAATAACTTAAATAATTTTTTATTTAGATTGCTATTGAAAATCCTTTAGCTATAACAAATGAATCTGTTAAAGCAATTATTTGTAGAAAAAAAGGATTTTTTTATGATGTTTATGATTTAGCAAAAATTTTTAAACCTATTAATGATGCAATTATTAAACTCCAAAGAAGAAATATAACGTTAGCTGATTGCTATTTTGCATTAATTTCTTTAGGAAATTCAATTTATAAGCTTTCTAAAGAAGATCCTAAAGATCCTAAACAATTTTATAAATATGCTATTAACAAATTTAATTCAAGATTTAGTGAATATGAATATGATGAATATGTTTTAGCATATTTTCTTCATCCACTTTATAAAGGTAAATAAATTTTATTATTTAAATTTTAAATTATTTAATTTTAACTTTATAAATTATTTAGGTGCAGGTATTAAAAAAAGTCAATTTTTAAAAATTGCAACCTCAGCAGCAAATATTTGGCAACAAATAGTAAAAATTCCAGAAATTGCAACACAATTAAAAAAATATAACCATTCTAAAGAAAAATCAGGAGATATGATTATTTCTCAATTTAGAGAATTTTACTTGCAAAGAGAACCATTTAATGCACCATTCTCATTAAATATTGATACAGCCTTAAGTTGGTGGAAAACATGTACAATATCACCACCATATTTACAATTACTTGGAATTAAACTTTTTTCAATTACTCCACATACAGCAAGCTGTGAAAGAATTTGGTCTATTTGTGGATGGATGACAGGAAGAAGAAGAACAAATTTATCAGTTGAAAATTTAGAATCTTTGGTTAAAATTCATTCTTATTATATTAATAACAAAGAATCTGAATTGAATTTATATAGCAAAGAACATGCAGCAGATGACATTTATCAAGAATTATATAATGCACAAATTGAAGAAGAGGAAGAAGAAGACCAAAATGAAACAGAAAATATTAATTTAGATGAGTATGATTTAGATGAAGATGAAGGAACTGTGTGGGAAAATCTAAATTTATTAGAAATAATTGATTTAGAAAATCATAATTTTGATGACACAGATGATAATCAAATAACAGAAGACTTAAATAATGATGAAGAACTAAATACTTTTATTCAAGATTTAGAAGATCAAGATTATTATTATCCTAGCTAAATAGTACAAAAACTTTTTGATGATATTGATGAAATTTATTATTATTAAATTTAAATAATTATATTTTTATTTGTATTTAATGTTATATTATATATAGAGATTTTTTGCCTTAAATATTAAGGTTTTTTTATATCACCTATAATATAAACTTTTTTATTAATATTATATTATATATATTATATTTTATATTTTGTAATAATTTCTATAAAATTTATTCATATTATATTATATATACTATATCTGATATTTTATATTTTGTATTAATTTTTATAAATGTATTGTTTATTAAAGATATTATTAAAATAAATATAAGTTATAATAAATTTTAAAGATTGTATATTATATTTTAAGTTTCGGATTATAGCTTTGGGTTTCGGATTATAGCTTTGGGTTTCGGATTATAGTTTCGGGGTTTCGGGTTTTGGAGTTTTGATTTTTTTTAAAAATTCTGAAACTAGTTTCGGATTATAGCTCTCCCGAAACTAGTTTCGGGTAGGTTTCGTTTCGACGCCATGTTTGGCCTGCTACGATTATAATACCCCTCCTAGTATAAATTAAACATTTAATAAAACCCTGGTAACTGTTTTGTTTTTAAATAAAAATGATCTGAATCTTATTTTAAATTGATTTGTGTAAAAAAAAATTTTTTTTTGGAAATTCTGAAATTTGTCAGTTTTCTTTTTTTGCAGCAAATTTAGAGGGAAATTCTATTTACACCAGGTTAAAGTTACCCGATGTATAATTTTTCATTATACTATATACAATGGCGGTCACATGTTTTGCATCACCTGAAACTTCATATATCACCCAAGAGTTGAGTTATTTCAGGATGAATTTTTTTATTTTAATTATCAATAACATATCCCAATTGAATTACATGATCTTGCATTACCCATAATTGGTCCGTAAATCCAACGATGCAAAACTTGTCCTAATTAAAAATTAAATAGTAATTTTATTTTGAGCGAAGATATAATTAGTAGAAATCAAAAAATATTACTTTAAGTGTATAAGATTACCGGTATCTGATATATAGATGATCATAAGTTTTGCATCGGATTTGCGGACCAATCATTAAGTAGTGCAAGATCATATGATTCAATTGCAATTTAATTTCAGTGATAATACTCTTGGCATTGTAACTACAGAACTATTAATGGGAGAGCGTATATGTTTAACTGATTTAACTCTAATAGTTACTATGAATATAGGTTTCTGAGTTACTCGAATAATGGTCTCTTTAGCACTACACTAGTTTACTTCCTTTATTTTCTTCAGTAAAATCGAAGGGAACTTCTCTACCTATATCTCTTTATCGTGCCAAATTCATTCGTTTATATGCATTTGGATTTAATATACGACATGTTAACGTGTTGTTTGGCACGTTAACGTGTTGTTTAACACGCTACGTGCTATTCAGCAATGGTACTACTAAGCCTAACACGTCAGCGTGCTATCCTTAACACGTGCTAACACGTTAATCGTGTTACAGTATGAAGATTTTACAAAAAGGGTGAATATATGTCAATCAAGTTTACACATATTTTGACAATCATTTAATGAGTTATACAAAAGACTATTTACAAATTGGGGTAAACTATCGGGAAATTCGAATCTCTAATGACAGTATTAATAATTCAAACAAAAAAATTCATCCTGAAATAAATCAACTTTGGGGTGATAGATAAAGTTAAAAATTTTTTTCAGGTGATGCAAAACATGTGACCGCCACTATAATATAAGTTCATATAATTTCATTAAAATTCATCTACATTAACCACTAACTAACCAATTATAGACAGAGATGGCATGTCACTATGTCCAATTGGTTTCAATTTTACATATGTCTATTTTCAATTGAACATATGTCCAAAAAAATTGAACCAAATTGGACATAGTGACATGCCATCCTAAATTAGTTATAGTAGTTTATATTGTTTAAATAGAATGAAAATTATATATCGGGTGACTTTAACCCAGAATTTCCCTAACCATTAAAATGGTGAGATCGACAATAAAAATAATTCGTAATTAATTAAAATCAAACTCATGTTTATTCAAGTATCTAATTAATAAAATTGTCGTTTAGAGAAAGTATAAATACCCTCATTAATTTATTTAACATAATAAATACACATAATGTCTTTCGTTACAAAATCAACAAAATATCCTATTTATATATTATGGGCACTATGTTTTATTATAATCTTATCTTTCGTTATAATAACCTTGAACATTAAAATAGAAAATGCAAACACAGAAGACACAAAAATAATGCATGTATTCGAATCAAATCTCACAGAGAAACTGATAAATAAACTAAAAATCAAGCCTACAAATCTTTTAGAATGGAAACTAAGCCATTATTTAACGAGCTATTTAAATAAAAATCAGAAAGTAAAAATATACTTAATATCGGGAATATCGGGTATGGTCGAATGGATTTACTTCGCCTCAAATATAATCATGATGGAACTTTAATGAATTGTGATGTACCATGTATTTGGAATGTGACTGACTTAGGCGATTTAACGCTTGAAGAGCTTAAGACAGCTGATGCATTATTGTGCGTAGATTACCACATACTACAGAGAAGAAATCATGGGAAGGACAAAAGTTTGTACAATTTACAATAGAACCTTACATTAATTGTCCGTCGTGCAGTGACGATATAGAAGGATTTGATTTTCGATCAACGTATAACGAAAAGTGTGAAGTGCCTACAAGTTACATTCGATCAGATCCTAACATATGGCGGACAAAACAACCTTTTAATGTAGAAAACCTCGGTAAAAATTCAACAATAGTTTCCTTCATTGCTTCCCACTGGACTGATTTCCGCAAAGATTGGGTACCAAAACTTCAAACTCACATTCCTGTCGCATCTTTTGGCGAGGTTTACAATAATACTGACTGGAATATTCATCCTGATTGTGAAGCTTTAGAGAAAAATACCAAAGACCATTACGAAGATTTTAATGCAAAGGATTGTATTATTGAAAAATATCCTTTTCATCTGTCTATTGAAAATTCGCAAGAACCAGATTATTCTTCTGAAAAATTTTGGGATCCGTTTAAATTAGGAGTAGTGCCAATTGTATGGGGTGCGCCTAATACTCGCTCGTACTTACCGCATCCTAAATCTGCTATTTTTATTGAAGATTATCCAAATGTAGAAGATCTTGCGAATCATTTAAAATACTTGGTTGAAAACAAGACAGCTTATTTAGAATATCATCAATGGCGAAATATGACGAATTGGCCAGATGGATTTGAGAAGAAGGCGTATATGAGCATGTATAATATGGAATGCAATATTTGTAAAGAGGTTGCTAGATTGAGGGTTATAGAAGAAAGGGTTGAATTGTAGTGAGTCATACTTCTCAAATAAAGGTAGTACTTGATTTGTTCTTCTTAAGACAGCTAATAAATTAATTTAAATATACAGTAATTTAGTATATAAATTTTATAAAATTCGGAAACTCGAATTGGCAAATTTGAATAAATTTAGCTAATATTTTATATACTTAGACCATATCCGCGGATTTCTGGAATTGGTAATTATTTTGACGCACCCCAAAAATGATCACAGGGAGCGTCAACTAATTTGACACTCATAATTAACCAATCAAATCAATCAATCTAAACTAAACGCTGCACGCTACGTAGTACTATAGTATATTTTTTATATAAATTTTAGCATGTTGCAAGACCGTGAATCTGAATGTTGAGAGAAAAATAATTAGGTGTGTTTCCAAGAACAACACTGACTTCATATAAACTCTCCTATAGGAAAGGTACTTGCAGATGCACTTCACAAGGACATCCCACTATTTCGCGGTAATAATCTTGGATCAAAAGACTGATTTCTTCAAATCTTCCAGTAATAACTTTGGCTTAGAAGAGGCTATTGCCGGTAATAACCTTGGAACAAAAAAAAAGGTGGGTGCAATATACAAGAATACTATCTGTTTTCTTTTGGATTTTCCCAGTAGTAATCTTGGTTCAGAAGGAGTTCAGATGCACTTTGCAAGAATACCACAGACTATCTTGTAATAGCCTTGGATCAGAAGGTTGAAATGTATTTTGCCTCGCTGATTTTTTTGAACCTTCCGAGTAGTAACTTTGGTTCAGAAAGTAGTAAGCATTTTTAAATGAACTTTGCAAGAACGCCTATATTAAATTCCCAAATAATAACTTTGTATCAGGAGGAAAATGACTAGCATATGCACTTGCAAGAGCACAGTCTTTTCGGTAATATCCTTGGATCAGAAGGTAAAAAAATATCCAAATACATTTTACAAAACACCACGCTGATTTCTTTGAACCTTTCGGATACTAAGAATACTACACTGAATTCGGTAATAATTTTGGGTCTGGAGGCAACATGTAATATGTAGTTAAAAGCATGAAAATGAAATTTTTATTTGTCAACATTAATTACTTTCGACGTCTGATTCAAATAAAATAAGTGACGTATTTATTTCAAAAGAAGCGACTACAAATTTTATTTTTTTAAAGCTTATACTTATTTACATAATCTTTTACCAGTGAATGTTTATCAAAAAATCCAATTTTCTTTGGTTACGCCTATTTAATTTTATTCAGGATTTTAAAACAGAAAACAGTACTAACAAAGACCTAATAAAAAAACTAAATACTTCTTAATTAACAACACCAACTACGATCTAAAGCACCACGACAATCTAATTACTACACTACGGTACTAACTACAACTAATTGAAAATACTAGAAACGACCTCTTATAACTTAACGATTTGAACTCCAACGATGACCCTTTAATGGCAACCTTAATCAATTTCTCTAACAGTGACCTAAATCAAATAAAATAAAAACATAAATAAATAAAAAAAACAACGCTTCTTAAATAAGATCATGTAAAACCGCTTTTAGAACAAAATTATTAAATGCCAACACCAACATGTACCATAAAAGATTGTATACGAGATCACTCTTGATAATGAATCAGGCCCATGTACGAGCCACAGACTATTAAAATAAATGTGTACTTATCTTGCCAATAATATAACCATTTTGCTGTATATTATACACTGGATTCATTATAGATTTTAAGATCAGTAAAAATATAAGATCCGGATCTTGTATACAATCTTTTGTAGTACTTATTTTTTTACATTACTCTTACTTAAAGAATTTCTTAGAAAGGTGTGATTGGTTTTGAGGTCGGGCGATTGGTTTGACGTATATTAAAACTATTGTTTTATAAAAAATAAATTTGTTTTTTTTGTAATTTTTGGGGTACAAAATGATCAGCTGATAATCAGCTGATACTAAATCGAGGGTATTAAAAAAAGGTCCAATTCCAAAAATCCGCGGATATGCTAATTATGTGAATGAAGTAAGATATGTGATAATAAGTTATCTGATGATAGTAAATTTACAGAAGCATCTATATCATATTTGACAAGGAAACAATTGCCTCCCTTGATAACTGTTATTCGTCAATCATAAACTTTTATATAACATTTTAGTGGACTTTGTACTATTTCTTACGCCATTCTCTACTTTAAACTAGTGTTTTTATGGCACAGACACGGACAGCGCACAGTCCAGGACAGGTGCTCGCGGACAGCCTGTCAGAATTTTTTTTGTCCGGACATCTATCATTCAAAATAATCAACCAACAAAATTAATCCACATGCGTGTAAATTAGGCTTCACAAAGTTAATTTCTTGGTTTTCATAACATAAAATAAAAATTTTGATCCAGCCAATCGAATTTTTATTTTATTTTAAAAAAATATTTAGTAATAAAATTCTAAAAAAAATAATAATAAAGTGATTAAAAGGCTTGTGAACTAAGCTAATCTCCTTTATATAACTAGGTTCTAATGTTGTGAGACATAAACTTGGCCTTGAGACCTGGAGTTATGACCTTCCGAATTTAGGCAATGATCTAAAAACTAGTATAATAAGTTGCATGTTCATGCAACCCATCTTATTTGGTTTTTTTTTAAATAACAATTCTATTACAGATTTGTCATCTATTGTAGAATATGTGAATACCGATGTAGTATATATATTGGTTAAAATTGAAATAGTATCATAATTTTTATTATAAGTTACTATAAAAAAATTCAGTTACAGAGCCCTACTCACTATTCAATTACCAAAGGATTAAAATTGGCATGATTTTTATAATGATTTACTGTAAAGACTTTTATTATGGTTTACTTGCTAATATGGTATATACAGTGGTTAAAGCTAAGTTAGCATTGGAATCATTGTTGTTTCTATATAAAAAATTGTTACAGAGTTTACTTATTATTTCAGTGACCTATTAGGTAAATAAGGTTGCATTGGAATTATCATAATTTACTGTAAAGAATTCTGTTATAGAACTTGTTCACTAATGTGATACATACAGTAGTTAAGGTTTGGTTTTTACTATAAAAATTTTTTGTTACAAAATTTACTTTGTATTCCAGTAATTACAGTATGTGATTAAGGTTGATCTGGTTGTATTGGAATTATTAAATTTCTATTATGATGAAATAAAGAATTCTCTTACAGAATTATCATGATCTCTAATGTATATTACAAAATTTACTCAATATTCCAGTAACCAAAGTTAGTGCTAATATTGAATTAGTCATTGTTATTTCTGCTATAAGTTACTATAAAAAAATCTGTTTCAAAATTTACTTGCCATTCTGATGACAATAGTGTGTGGTTAAGTTGGTTGCATTGAAATTATCTTGATTTTTAACAAATTCACTGTAAAGAATCCTGTTACAGATATGCAGCATATATTACTGTATGTTTAAAGTTGAATTAGTATTAAAAATATTATAATTTCTATATAAAAAGTTTGTTATAGTGCTTACCTACTATAAATCTTTGGTTATAGAACTTATTGTTAATAGGTACACTTAGTTGCATTAGTATTAAATTATTATAATAAGTTATTATAAAAAATTCTGTTATAGAACTTACTTGCTATTTTGCTATCATGATATGTGATTAGGATTGAGTTAATTGTTATGATTTTTATAATTTCTAACTTAAAATGCAGTAAAAATTCTGTTATAGAACTTACTTGCTAATGCATTACACAGAGCAGTTTAATTAGTATTAGAATTACAGTATTATAGTTTCTTATAAGTTATTGCAAAAAATTCTGTTGCAGAATTTGCTGCTCTGTTACCACAATATGTGATCAAGATCAAGTTTGTTTGAATTAGAAGTTTATGGTTACTACTATAAGTTTTCATAAGGCTCTGTTATAATCTTACTTACTAAAGCAATGCACATAGTGGTTAAGGTTGTGTTAATATTGGAATTATCCCGGTTTCTACTCTACTGTAAAAAAAAAATTCTGTTACAACACTTGCAATTCCAGTAACTACGATATGTGATTGTGATAAGTTAGTTAGCATTAGAATTTTGTGACTTCTACCATGGGTTACTGTCAAAAATTTTGTTACAAAGTTAGTATGTATAAAGTTAATATTAGACATTAACATGACCTTAATCATGAGTACTATAAAAAAATTCTGCCACAGCACCTACTCGTTTTATTTTGTACCTACAGTATGTAGTTAAGTCGAGTTGTTTGAATTGGAACTAATAGACTGATACCATGAGCTTGTAAAGAATTCTGTTACAGAATTGTTGTAATGTCTACTCTATAAGCTATCATTAAAAATTTAGTTGTTGCTATTCTAGTGATCACAGTGTATGGTTAAGGTAAGGTTGATTGCATTTGAATTATCATCATTATTTAATTTAAAAATTTCTGTTATAAAACTTTTTAAATAGAAAAGAGAAAAATATATTTTTAGGTCCATAGGTTTTTAAAAAAGTCACGTCAAGTCACGTTTTTACTTTTTGATTACAACAATGATCATTGCAGTCTCTACTCAGAATCTTTTGAGTTCGATTAATGCTGCTAGCAAAGATGTAAAAACATGGCTTAGCATGGTTTTTTTAAAACTTTTAACTGGATCTAAAAATAGATTTCTCTTTTTCTATTGACAGCTATATTTTATGGTTGAGTTAGTATTAGTACATAAAAAATCTTGCTACAACTTGTTCGTTATTTTGGTGATCACACAATATGTTAAAGTTGAGTTTGTTGCAAATAGTTTATACTATGAATTGCTTCGTTGATAAATTCTGTTACAGAATTTACATGTTAAGTATTCTGTTACTATAGTATGTGGTTAAGACCTGGTTAGTCTGCATTAAAATTTTCCAAACACGTGTGGTGCAGCGCAGGCGCAGTACAATCAACTCAAAAATAATTTATTAGTAGTCATCTCATATTGGCAGTCGAGGTCTAAAATATAAACTAAGTTGATGCTACAAAACCTCCTTAGCCTGCTTAGTCAATTAATGTTAAAATATCGCACATTTTGAACATTTTAAGCCATTCCGTCGCCTAACTCTTACTCCGTGCTAATCGTGCGTATCATACACGATGTGCATGATGCACATTGTGAAGGTGTAAAGTCACGCCGATTATCTTTTTAAATTATTATTCTATCCCGATCGTCATTTTAGACACCTATTTTTAGTCAATATGTATATTTAGTATGAGTTGACCCAGACTACAAATAGGACCTTGGCTAAGTTGGATGGTTGTATAGATCCGATTCCCGCGACCATCACAACATGCTGCACATGACTTGCACATGTTAACATATATTAAATCGCAACAATAAAAGCAACTGGTAAACATGATTTGATCTAATTGTGCATGATGAGCCTGGTGCACGACCAATCAAAGGCACAAATACATTATAATAAAATATTAAAGCGCACAATTGATGTTAATTGACCATTAGCTCTGAATTAGATTTATGGCGTCAAGGTAGTAATTGTCATAAATTTTTAAGCTTTCCCACGCCGGATTTACGGCATTAATTGCTGTATATTTCTATTGATTAATTTTTTTAAAAAAATTGAAATTTAGAATCTTGATTTTTAGACCCGGCCAGGTTATGAAATCCAAGAAATTAATTTTGTATGACCTTATCATCACTGTGACTTCGTGGATATGCATGCCTGCGAAATTACATGATAGTGTTGAAAGTCAATTTGAATGGCAGGTTGAAATGGAATGCCATTCAAATTCTGCCATTCAACATATCGACGCTTCTAAGTTTACCACAGATTTTATTTATAGCAATTAAATATATACCATAATGTTTTAATGTTAGCTTTTATAATGAACAAATTTGTTTAGTTTAAATCGCTAATTTAATTCCAATGTATTTGGTACCGAGTCAAAGAGTCATATAGCTTCGATGTATAGTATTATATCCGCGTACATTGCCTTGCTTGCGGGCATGGGGCATTGTCCGGGACAGTCCGTGTCCCTATATTGACTGACAATGTCAGTGTATAACACTGTTTTAAACCATGTAATGTATATTACGAGTTTAAATGATTTTGAATCGAATTTTTACTAATTCATATAGGAGGATCCAAATTCTGTCAGAATCCATCGGAGGCATGGTCACTAGGCAGAATTTTTTTAAAATTTGAATTTTTTTAAAGCTTAAAATAATTTTCAACGAATATTTAACTAAGACCATACAAATTTAATTATTTGGTTTTCATAACATGAAACTTCTAAATAGACCCGACTGGCCGGCCGGCTTTTTTTTCTTTTTTTTTTGTTGTTTTTTTTTTTTTAATTTTCATATATAAAATTTTATAAAATTATAAAAAGATTTTTTTTTAAATTCCACCCAGTTATTAAAACAGATAAAAAATTTTTTTAGAGGATTCCAAATTTTGACCCGGTCGATTTTGAAAATCAATTAATAAATTTTGCATGGTCTAATTCAGTAAACTTTTTTTTTTATTTTAATTCTATAAGTTGATCGAATTAGAAGAATAAAAATTTTTATCAAATTTAATTTAAATCAAGAGAAAAAATCATAGCTGATAGTAAATCTTTATTTTAACTTTAAGCTAGAGTTCCAATCCATTATCCATTTATCCATTTATCCATTTATCCGATATTTAATGGATAATTTGATAAATGGATAAATGGACGGATATCCGAATTATTCAATAAATAATTCGGATTAATGTAAGGGATACAGTAATAATTTTGATCAAAACATTGATAAGAATAACGGTTACCGTTATCACATGATAACGGTTAATTATAACGGTTACTATTATCACATATAGTGGTCGTAACCTAGGGTACAATAACCGGTTAACTGTTAGGCTATCCGGATACCCGAATTATAAAACTGATAAACAGATAAATTATTGAGGTATCCGGTTAACTTAAGATATAATATAAGATAATATAGGGTAAAATACAATTATAATAAAAATTTTAATTTGCGTATTATTTATATACTAGCATCACTCGGTGTAAAACTTGTCTACATCATAAATTTAATGTATTTTAAATAAGAACATGATTTTAATATTTCGTTTGTTTATTATATTTATTTAATAGGTGATATAAATCAATTACACTTTAAACTTATACTGGCTTTCAGTTTTTTGTAAGTATAATAATAATTATTATATTATATATATGAATACAGTAAGTACTTACTTTATGTTTTTATTACATACTTTACACAGTACAGAATACTATTATTGTTCCATTCTGAATTGACGTGTGTTCTTTCTGATTTTCATCTTGTATGCAGATCATGTAATAAATTACTGATAATAATTACTTATTGTTCCACATCATTTCTGAATTTAATTCTGAATGAACATGCGTTCTTTCTCGATTTTCAACGATTGTGAAATGCACAGCAATGTAATAAATTACTGATAATAATTACTTATTAATAATTACATTGATTTTTTTTCATTAATATATATAAAGATTATTCTTTTATTGTTTCGTCATTATTTTTTTGTATTGGCGTAACAGAAGAACTTCTCATGCCTAAACAAAATAGGAATAACTTGGGGATGCAAGTTTTTTATGTCGAAAAAGATAAATTTATGTTTGTTTAAAAAAAATTTAGTAATTATCTTCTAGACATGACACCCGACCAGATTCCTGCCGTTGCCGAAAAACAAATGTGGATGTGTTCTACGCAGGGAATGTAAAAATTATTAATTACATTGTTAAATATATATGAATATTAGAACTATTCTTTTAATGTATGAAAACTTAGCATTGAATATTTAGGCGAGCATATAGTGATTCATTTTTATTCGTTTTTATTTATTTATTATTTATTTTTCTAATTTTTTTACTTTATTATTATAGAGTTACTTTATTTGATTTATGCATTAATACTGTATATATAAATCAACAATCATATAAATATCTTATCCGGATATAACCGTTATCTTTTTATTTGAATAGGATATAAAACCGGTTATTAAATTTTGTTAAAGGTTACAACCTTTCGGATAAAAAGTTACCCGGGTACGAGCATTAATCACATAATAAAAGTTATGTTATAACGGTTACTATTATAACGGTGGGTTACTATAGCTATTATAACAGTTACTATTATTACATGAGGCCACGAAAAGTTGATTTTTCGGCCGACCCATTTTTCAATTTCCCGTAATTGTCCGATAGGACTGACGGAAAAAAATATGACTGACGACCCAATTTTTTGATTCCTTATTGTGCAAAATGAAAAATTAACCTTGCATAACCTTAGACGTGAGCTTATTCTGTTAATTTATAGTAAATTAAAAAAAAAAATTAAAAAAAAAGCTGACCGACCAACTCAATTTTCAGATTTCATGTAATGGAAAACGAAAAATTAATAATGTTTACTGTTATAATGGTTGTTAACAAATCGTCGCCAAATTCAGTTCAGGTTTATCGAAGAACAAGAAAACGCGTCGAGTAAATACAGTGAGCTATATGCGAAATATAATTAATTTTTGTGTATCAGACAGAATTAGTGTAGGTAGTTCTATAGCAAATTAGTGTAATTTTTTTTTTTAATTGTGGTAGATGTATTCATTTTTTTTCTCATGCAAAAAAATTATTTTTTTTTTGTGGTAGATGTATTCATTTTTTTTCTCATGCAAAAAAATTATTTTTTTTTAAGCTTATTCATCAAAAGTAACCAAGTTTGGGCATTCTTAGATGAATTTTAAGTCCCTTTATTTAAAGATTCATTATTTTTTTTTAATTTTTATAATTTCACCATATCACTAGCAACACTTACCATGAGTTAGATTGTATTGGAATTGGCATAATTTCTATTTGATTTAATGTAAAAAATTCTATTACAAAACTTATGAGCTATCACGGTGACACATATGTGGTTGAGTTGGTTTGTATTACTAATGCGGTGGCAACTGTATGTATTGAAATTAAATTACAACTTCTATCATAATTTATTGTAAAAATTTGTTACAAAAAATTACAAACTACTATAGTAATACATACATAGTAAGCCATTAAAGTTGAATTAGTTTGTGTTGGAATCATAGTTGTAAATTTTATCATAAATTATTCTAAAATTAAATTTTTTAATTAAAAGTATATGGCTAAAGTTAATATTAAAATTTTATTAACCAAATTTAAAAGAACACAAGCAAATTTGTCTGCGTTAAAATCTAAGGGATAATATTTATTAAATTTTATATAGAAAACAACAAATAGCTAAATTTAAAATTTTAATTCATTAAAAAATATTACAATAAATTTTTCTTTTGTTATTTTAATAGGCAATTTTAGTCCTGGCCTTTTTTCTTCCTTTTTTTCTTGTTTTTAATATGCAGTTATTTTTTTAATATGAGTTTATGAAGATTCATGTATAGATATATTTTTAGAAGTATTCTCTTACAAGGTACAGATCTGAATGATCGAATAGTATTTTGGTCTAAAAATTATTGCAGGGGCACCTGTTGTAGGACTAATAAAAGAGTACCATTCTGTTCTGAAAAATAATTCTTTACACTAACTTATTGATTTTAATATGTATAAAGCATGAGATTTATGTTTAATAAATTAATAATTATTGTATGTTTATTAACTTTTAAGCATTTTAATATATAGTAATAAAAATTTAAACTCGAAATTACATGTAATAAAATAATGGTTTTTTTTTTTAAGTTTAGTGTATAAATTTTAATAGGCTTAACCAGTTAAACTGGATAAAGAAAGATATGTAAACTAATTAACCAATTTATAATTCAGTTATCCTACTTCATCCATCACTATACTTTAATTACGTATTCTCTAAATTATATCGACCTAAAACGCGTGTGATTTAAATAAAACACTCAAGGTTAACTTAATTTTTCAAAAAATAGCGTTTATATGCTAATAATTTTAAACTAATGTACTTGCAATTTAATTAATTGAATAGGTATGATTGCAAATAGAATTTACATTGTTGATAGGCAATTTTCAAGAACAATAAATAAATTTGCATTTACTAATTTTACTATATTCCGCATATTTGCAGATTTTATTGGTTACAAGCAAATTAATAATGATCAGATGTATTTACGACCAATAAAGACAGCAGAAATGTGGAGGCAAAATTAATAGATGCAATAATTTATAATTTAATAAAATATGATATATTGAAATATTATTTAGAAAGTTGTATTTACAATTAAGTCTTGTGAGTTATTTATACTCACTCTCTGGAATGTAAATGATTAGAAGAAAGCTATTAATAGCATAGAAAATGAAAATATAGAAATCAAGTTTGCGAATACATTTTCTAGTATTAAAATCATAACATTGTTTGTATAAATATACGTATTTTTACTCATCAATAATTTAATATGTATTTAAAAAAATAATCATTTTGAAATATAATAAAGGACAAATTTACACTCACTGTTGATATTATTTAATTTCCATTATTGAATGGATCGTTCATAGGTTCATTTCGTTTAATATTGTTTTTTACTTCGTATTACAATTCGATTCGTTATTGTATTGATAGATTCCGTCGATAGTTTTTCGAGTTGATTTAAAATAAAGCCTGTTGTTGGACGATCTTTTTGATTAGAGGACCAGCATTTTTTAATGAGATCAATATAACCTGATGGAGTATCAGGAACAGTTTCAGGTCTTTCATTATTTATAATAATTTTATGTACGATATTAAAAACGTTTAATCCTTCAAATGGAGAAATTCCACTTGTGAGTTCCCATAACAATATTCCCAGACTATAAATGTCAGATTTTTCGTTTCGTTCAAATCCTCCACTTGATGAAAGATATTGTGGATCAGTATACGCAACTGAGCATTGCATAATTGAATCTGAAACTTCATTATTGATAATCTGTTTTGATAGCCCAAAATCTGCAATTAAAGCTTTCCCTTCATTTATAAGGATATTATTAGAATGCTACAGAAATTTATAAATGATTAGTATTTTATTATTTTATATTATTAGGAATAGGTTGTAAACAATGTTAGCCAACAAAGTTTAAAATTAACATAATAACTTTAATAATTTCTATTTAATTGCATCTTTGTTTTCTTTTTGAAGGATTATTAAAAGCAATATTAAATTATTGTCAATTTCCCGTCCCTATTTTATAGATTAAAAATTATAACTTACTAGGTCTCGATGAATAATTTTTTTTTCATGCAAATAATTTATTCCATTGGTAATTCCTTTTGCAAGATTGATGAGTTCATCCCATGAAATTTGATAAAGGTTTTCAATGCGTTTACTTTTTAAATATTCGCGCAATGTTTTATCGGCGAATTGTAAAACCAGCAGAAAATTACTTATGTCTAAATTTATTAAATTATATTAACTGTTAAGTTAATACAACATATTAATTTGAAATTAAAGACAAATTATAAACATTTCATACTAATTGAAACTCCGTAAAGTTTAATAACATTAGGATGGTTGATGTTATAAAGATTTGTAACCTATATAAATATGATGTCTAAAGTTATTAAATGGTTATTAAGAAAAAAAAAAAAAAACAGATGATGAACAATTACTTCTCTAGTGAGATGTTTGAGCGTTTCTTGATCCATAAGTAAATTGTTGTTTAAACACTTTAATGCGTAAACTTTATTTTCAAAAGTAGCCGAATATACCATCGCAGATTGACCTTTTTGGATATATCTCAATTGACTAAATTGCGAGTAGTCAAACTTTCTTACATTGTTTGCATGTAAAAACTCTATTAATTTAACCGAATATTTATGAGCTAATGTTAAAGATTTATTGCGTTAATTATTTATTGCATAAATAGAATTTAAATTATGATTTATTTAACTTACGTGTTTCATCACCCATAATTATACTGGCAAAATGAGGTTCACGAGCCATTCTCAAAATTAATTCTATCTGCTATTGGTTAGAGTTGTTAAATGCAGCAATAAGTAAGAAAATGTGAGAAATACGTATAATAAATTAAATTATCGGAGTTTTTTTTGTTACTCCGAAAATCGTACGACATGAATACAAAATATTACTGTATGTTAGTATGCTATTGTGAAGGTTTAAATCAATTTTTTTTAATTTTTTCTTTACTTATTACGAGTTCTTAATTTATCTATTCACACTATTAATACTATACAGAAAGGTTTTCTTTTAACAATGGTTTTATGACAAGAACGATGTATTATGTGTAGATATAATATAGAGAAAAGGTTTTATAATTAAGCGAAAACATCCATATTCGAGTTACTGTACCTACCTCATTTCGGTTTGGAGATAGTCAACGGGTTTACAACCGGAAGGAAGTATATGACGGTAGCACGAACTAATAAGAAACAAAGAAAAAGGGTAACTTTAAAAACAAACAAATCTTAAAGCAGAAAGTTAGGTTAGAAACCAAGAGTCATTGTTTTTTTTTCTTAATTTGGACTCTCACACTGCATGATTTTGTGTCATAATCCAAATTGTATTTGAGTTAAGCGTTTATTTGAATAATTATCTATTGGTCGGATACGGTATCTGAATTATTCGGATAATTCAGATACGGGTAAAATAGATGATGGATTTATTCGAATTTGAACTTTAATCTTTTAAAATTTTACGCAAACCTAAATAATTACATATTAAAAGGTCAATTTCAACTATCTAAAATTTTAACATTATCTGTTAACCTACTCATATTTAAAAAAAGTAACCAATATTTGTTTTTGTAAAGCTTACGTTAAAGAACTCTGACTTTTTGGATAGTTTGACAAAGATATATTTATAAAAATCATCAAAATAAAGTTTTAGTATTGAAGTAGCATGTTTATTTGCTAGCATAAGCAAATAAATATATCTGAGATATTAGCTAGGCATCTTCAACGTATACCTTTTTATCTTCATGCGAGAACATTGCGTCTATGAAAGATAAAATATTTCAGAATATTTTTTTTAAATCATTAAAATTAAATCTTTCCATTGTATAAATTTAATTATTACATATCACTTTTCTAATAAAGATTAAAACGAGGATGATTTACCGAATGACTATACAATTCTTTATATTGTAATGCGAAAATAAAAATTTTTAGTTAATGACAAATTTGTATAAAGTCGGGAATTTGTCTAAGTCATCTTTATAAAACTTATGTAGTTCAATAAAGTAATATAAATGCTATATAAAATGTTTATATAGACTTACAAACCCAATGTAAACTTATGAATTTAGAATTTTTATATATAATTTTTAACATTCATATAAATTTCATTTATATCTACATACAGTAAAAAGGATTTAATTTACTTTAGCCATTTCATAAAAGTAGCTAAGGTAATCACCATTCGATGTACTAAGTAAAAATGTTTAAACTTTAAAATCTAATCTTAAATTTAATAATTCTATATAGAAATATAAGTAAATCTACATTGGGTTAATATAAAGGTTTATATGTTTTAATAAAAATTCTACATAACTTTACATAAAAATTTTCATAAATTTATGTAAAATTGACTTGTTGATAATACCAAAATCAAGATTTTAGATTAACCCTATTCTTGAAATAGATTACTTGTTTAACAACAATGATAAATCGAAAAGAAAATTGAAAATCTTAGCAAAGAAAATATTCATGATAGACACAAAATATATAGACCCAAATGCCTATTACTTGGAAACATATTCAACAATTTTAGTTAATCGAAATTCTCATGGATATTTCATTTCATTATTTGTTACATTCAGTTACACAGAGAACATGTGCTTTTAACTTTTATCTCTTCATCTCTACCTTAGTTTCACAATGTCATATTGCCGAATATAAGCATAAACTCAATCAACTATTTCTATATATAGTTAAATAAACATAAATGATGGATGCATATTTAGAATATAGATTTTACGCCACGACTCAAAAATTGTACACAAAGTATTAACAATAGTAATGATTTGATGAAAAGTAATTTTTTAATAGTAAACTTTTTTTTATAAATATTTTTATTCATATTTTTTGGGCGCAAAAGAAATTAAGGGGGATCCGCAATCAGTGTTTTACATATGACATAGATGTTACAACTTCTATATATATATAATTAAATAACTAAAAATCCAAACCTTTTTCTCTATAGCATTGACGCAAATAGTATTTTATTTGGTCTGTGCACCTTCCACTTCTTCTTATTTGTAAGGTTATTGTGTTTTTTTTAGATATCTATAAGTAATTCACTTTTATAAGCTCATTTGTTTGAATATGTGATTATATAAAAACATCTATTAAAAATTTATATCCTGAATTTTAAATATCTGAATTTAAGATTACAGTCAAGTAAAAAATGGTTGGTACAATTTCCATTATCAGAGACAATTCCTTTAAGTATATTTTAACTCATGACTCTAACTCTAATTATATTCCTAACTTATTATGCTCATTTGTCCATGATTATTTACTGCTAATGTTGTTCTCATACTAAAATCATTGTTGTTCAGAGATAGCAACACGATGAGTTTGGCTTTAACATTGAATATTTATAAACATATTTCGTAATATAAAGTATTTTTGTCAAAGAATAATATGTACTCTAGGATTTACCGAAATAGCAAATCGGATTAATTTTGGCCGAAATCAATAAACTTAAGTTTCAAATTTCGGGAAATGAATTCACCCGAAAATGTTTTCGGAGCAAACTTTAAAAAATTATTCCAAAAAAATACCCTTAAATATGCAAGTTACAAAAATTTGTTCATTATCCACACAGATTTAATAAAATATGAATAATCTTAAACAATGTATAACTTAACTTTTGACCTGATGGTCTGTTTTTGGATAATTTTATCATCACATTGACCGTCTCGATGAGTTGATCCCAATGAACTCAAAATCTCGTCAAAATTCGATCACAGAAACACGATATCGTTAAAGATATGTGTGTCTATTTAAGTATTCTTGAATGGGCAAACTCCATCCAAAAAAACCCGAAATACTGTATAACAGATCTTTGACGATCCCTTGATTGTCCGTAGTCACATGAATTTAGTTGCCCAATCATAAATTTATGATTAGTCAAATAATATTAGTAATATGGTAAAGTAGTACCTTCAGAGATCATGTGAATGTTATCTCGACAATATTTCGACGACGACTTTAAAATGAATAAACTAATCAAGGATACTTTTTGGACTATCGCTATGAAAAAATTCTAAAAGATTATAGGCATATTCAATTTTGATAAAAATAAAAACCTGCTTTAATATTGATTCTTGAGTAACATTAACAAGATATCAGCCACAATGGTTCTCACATTAGCGAGTTCATTACCAGGCTAATCTCTTAATATGGATAAATGTTATACAAAAAAATAATCACGCGATACTATTATTTAAACCTTTTTGCTACTGTACTGTACTGTATAAAAATTTTTTTATCACTACCGTATTGATATTATCGTTATCGTTGGCAAATCATAAAAGTTGTAAAATTCGAACAACTTTAAATTTAATTTTTAATTTAACGACGTCATATGTACGTATGTATTTAATTTTTATTAATTGTTGTTGTTAACAGATAAAACTTATATTACGAATATTTTAAATCAAAAGTAAATTTTATCAGCCTCAAAAGATTAAATAATTAATAATGGGATTTTTAGATTTTAATAACCTTCATCTATTTTAGGGCATACAAAAGAAAAATTAAAATGTATTATATTAAGCTTTTTTTTTTTTTTATATATGTATGAGTTTTTTTTTTCCAATAATTAATGTATACTTCTGTACTTTATTTATACGTATATGCTGTGTAAATCTTGCAAATCATCCAAAAATTAACAGTTCACGTGTTCATCTTGATAGAAATAAATTGGTCGCCTCCGAAACTCCGATAGTACAACATTGTTCTTTATCTTAAAAAAAAATAACTTATGCAAGAAATATGATTTTAATAAATTACGCATATTAACTGTTTATAATTAATCAAAAGATGAATTCTACTATCTTGGATAGAGATGGTTTTGTCGATGCTAAGCCCGGTGAAGGAACATGTAACTATCTAAATAATTATTATTAATAATGTTTTACAGTACAGTATATACTTTTTAATATGATATTAACATTTGATTTATTAGTATTAATGCATTCAGGATCATTAGTAAGATTATTGTGTCAAAAAAATGTAAAAAATCTTGATTATTCGGAATTTACAAATCCAAGACCAATTGGAAAAGGAGCGACGGCAACCGTATATTTAACTACTTCTCGAAGAAAAAATTATGCATTAAAAAGTTTAAACAATAATCTTGATATGGATAAACGAAAACTTAAATTACTTTCTCAAGAGGTAATATTATTATTATTATTCGTTTCGAATTTTTTTTTTAAATAAACTTAACAAATCTTTTATTTTTATATAGATTATAAATCTTTATCATGCCGCCTATCCTAATATTATTAAACTTTATGGAATCTCGAGAGGTACAATATTATTTGTTTTGAGTCACATGTATAATTTGTATAATTTTATAAATATAATTTCGTATATATTCTAGAACCAAGAACGGGTAACTTCATGCTAGTGTTACAATATGCCAATAACGGTTCACTACGAAATTATTTACGGAGAAAATGTAATGATGGACTTTATTCAATTTCTTGGAATGAGATCTGTAGTATTGCTAAAGGAATTATAAATGGGTTGATTTATTTACATGGAAAAGGAATTTTTCACCGGAATCTTGTTAGTTATAAAAATTTTAATCTTGACAAAAAAAAAAAATTAAATCTTTTTTTAAACATTTAAAAAAAATTAAAATAAATTATATTTCTAAATTATATATATAAAATTTTTTTTTATTAATGAATTTTTTTATTTTTTTTATAGCATTCTAATAATATTTTAATAAACGATGGCAAAGCTTTGATTTCTGATTTTGGAATACCAAAATACTTAAATGATACTTCAAATCCTGGTGTGGCGACTATGATAGCATACACAGACCCTCAATACATCATTGAAAAAAAATCTGAACGTGATCAAAAATCCGATATTTATAGTTTAGGAGTATTATTTTGGGAATTAACGAGTGGTGTTCCTCCGTTCCAAAACTATACGGTGATGGCCATATATAAAGAAATTATTGTAAGAAATAATAGAGAGAGAATTATTGAGGGAACACCTCCAGCTTATGTAGATCTCTATGTTAGATGTTGGTCTTTTGACTCCAATGATCGTCCTCCACTAGATTCAATTTTATACACGATAAATGAGCTTGAGAAGTTATTAGAATCATCTAATAAATTTATTTCAAATAATCTTGGTATAATTCAATATCTAAAACTTTAACTATATTCTTCTTCATCAAAATGACTTTTTACTAAAAAAGCTATTAATTTCTTTTTTATTCAAAGGTGGATTTGATTCTGATCAAAATATGAATAATCATGGTGATTCACCGACGTCTTCAAAGTACGTATTATCTCATTTCTAAATTATTACCTCGAAATTTTTATTCCTTTTCTAATCTTTATACTTTTATAAATTAGTCTGTAAGTATAGACTTTTATTTCAGATCACTTTCTTATTATTAGTACTCTAATCAGTCGCATTTTAAATCAAATTAATCAAATTTTAGTTGGTAAATATAATATGAATTAACTTTTTTTTTTTTTTAAATCGATCTTTTATTATTCTAACAATCATATATTTTTCGAATTATTAGGAGGTAAGTATGAAATTTTACGTTTCCACATTAAATACACTCTTAATGATTGTTTAATGATTTTTCTGATCCAATTATTTTACGTAATAATTTATTAGCATGTGAGTAAACATTTTCCTATTTACTGTATTTAAAGTGCGTAAACAAACTTTTTCTCACAATTGATATTTTGATTAAATTACAGGTTGTAAGTATTTTTTCTTCAAAATTTAGTATTTTTACTAATTCCTCAAGCCTTTTATTTGGTAATTAATACGTACTTGTATAATTTTATGATCAGTATGTGAGTATAAAGTTTTATGATATTATTTTTAAATTTGCTTTGCTTTACTTAACTAAGTAATATAAAATTTTAAAAATTATTAGAAGGTGACTATAAAATTTCAACTATTTGTTTTCTCAAATCTTCATTTTGTTACTAACAATTTTATAATCATGTAATTAGTTGGTGGTAAGTTTTTTTTTTAATAACTTTGTGATTATTCATGATTACTATAATAATTTGATTTTTTTAATCGATTAAAATATTAGGAAGTGAGTATATTATTTTAAAATAATATTCTTGTGATGATTTAAATTAACAAAACATTTTTCTAATTAAAATTATTATAGCAATAACAATAACAAGTAAATATTAATATTTGTTCTATAAATTATCATTTACCGTAAAAATTCGAAATAATGCTTAGTATGAAATTCAAAAGTTTTGTCCGAATTAAGCTCAACTCAGGCTGTTACTCAAAATAACATCCATTCTCCTTATTTCGAATTTTTACATATCGTATCTAATTTTTGCACTTACCTTACACTTACACTTACACTTACACTTACACTTACACTTACCTTACACTTACACTTACCTTACACTTACACTTACACTTACCTTACACTTACACTTACCTTACACTTACACTTACACTTATACTTACCTTACACTTACCTTTACACTTACCTTTACCCTTACCTTACACTTACACTTACCTTACACTTACACTTACCTTACACTTACACTTACACTTACACTTACCTTACACTTACACTTACACTTACCTTTACACTTACACTTACCTTACACTTACCTTACACTTACCTTTACACTTACCTTTACACTTACCTTACACTTACCATACACTTACCTTACACTTACCTTACCTTACACTTACACTTACCCTACACTTACCTTACACCTACCTTACCTTACCTTACACTTACCTTACCTTACCTTACACTTACCTTACCCTACACTTACCTTACCCTACACTTACCTTACCCTACACTTACCTTACACTTTTATAGCAACAGGTAAATATTCTCTAAATTAGCATTTATCATGAGACTTCCATAATTATAATGCATATTGTTATTTTTAGCAAATTACATATGTGACCACTTATAAACTGGTGAGCGAATAGATTATTAAGGAATCAACGTTTTAGATGGTTTATTATTGAATAAAAGTTAAATTACAAGTTTAAATATTGATAATTTATTTCTTTAGCAACCTTTTATAGGATCCTAAACTATTAGGAAATTTTGGTTATTAGATATATATATTTGTTAAGCAAATTTGAAAATTTTTAAGAACCAATTAACTTCATTTAATGATTTATGCAAATGAAAAAAAAAATGGGATACAAAATTTTATTACTTCTATTTTAACATTTAAATAATCTAAGTATATCCCTAACAAATTCTTTTAAAATTAATATTTTCTTAAACCAATTTTATTCATTTTTCTCATTATATTTTGTTGCCATTTCTCTTTATATATTTTTTTTTTGTTGTAAATCATTACAAATATTTGAACGCTTAAACTTTGTATATTGCAATGTTTTTTGGTAAAGCTTACTTTATTGCATAACATTCTATATGATTCTTATTAAATTTTTGAAACAATATAACAAAAAATCACTAATGTTAGATGATATACTGTATTAATATCTCAGGGTTTATTATTTAAAGGTTAATCAGTTGATAGGTTTGCTTATTCTAAATATAAAAGGTTTAAGTTGACTAATTTGAGTTATAGCTTTTATATTATTCTACACATATGATATAATGTTTGTGAATAGCATTTCGATTTTGAATGACGAAAAAAACGAACTTATTTCTTCCATTTATTCAACATTACTTGATGATTGAATTTCATTAATCACAGGAGGCATCCAACACAGACACTATCGATAAAACTAAATTTAATTATAATATTTATGAGCTTGGTCATTTTTTAAGGTGTTAACTTATAATGGTCTGATGATTTAGTAGGAAAAAAAATTAGTTATCAATTAAAAAAAAATTGCGGCGAATTTATGAAATTAAAGTATTTTGACTATGACTTACTATTTGTTTTTTTGGCATTTCTTATTGTAAGATATTTTCTAACTAGGGTTGTTAAATTTCATGTAAATTACACTGTAATTTACGTCGTAAGGTATGTAAGTTATACGTATAAACTCAAAATAAAAAGTTATAAAATTTGGCTAGATTTTATACTATGATTTGGTTTTAATTGGTCATTTGTTTAGCTGGGTCAAGTTGATGTTAATGCTGGTAGAAATTGTCATAAGATTTGGCCAACTTTAATACTTATTTTGTAACTTACATATTGGCCCAGGTAAGTTACAGTAAACTTACCGTGTAAAGTATGTTGTTAACTAAGTTATAACAACCCTACTTCTAACCCATCTTTTTCGTGAAAAGATGGGTTGGACATTATATATATGATTTTACAATAAAAAATGTCAAAAAACAAATAGTAAATGACGCACTTCATAGTTAGTCTAATTTCATAAATTCGCCGTGATGAATTACTATGTTTTCATATGAACCTATAAATATTTAGAATGAAATATTAATAATTTTAAAGAATTTAAGATTCAAAACATCCAGTGTCTTTATAAATAAACTCGCTTATATACTTTTATATATTATTGATCAAAATTAATCCAGAGTTTCGTTAATCGTTAAAGTTCCATCAGGCGAATAAACTGACGAACAATTTTAATAATTCAAAAATAGACTCGTCAGGCATCAATAGATTCCTGCACTTTATTGAGATCGATAATATAGGAAATATTTTAGTCTATCGCTATGCATTATGATAAAAAGATCCGAGTCTAATACAAAGTATCTAAAAATTTCTACTAAAAAATTTACAAAATACTCGTGTGCAAAAATTTACAAAATACTCGTGTGCATCTTGTCAGATAACGGATATTTTGCATTGAAGTACTTTGTACGGGTGTATTTACTGTATATGTAACGTAGAAATCAATATGTAGTAATATGAAAAATGCCATGCAAAATACCTGTGTGATATTTCCTGATTGAAGAAAAATATGCCACGTAAAATATTCGGGTATTTACCAAAAAATAGTGTGTTTTGGTATGAAATTCTATTTTAAGTTAGTTGAGGACCCGTAACTAAATAAAAAGCATTACTTGCGAATTATAAAGATTTATTTAAACCCTGTAGGTAAATTTTGCAAATTGTAAACGGAATCTGCATATGCACTTTAGATTTCGGTTGCTAAATGTTGCAGCCCGCAGACTCCGCAATTGCACTATCGTTTGGGCGGATTTTTTTTTGATTTTGGTGATTATTAAAAATTAATACCATTTTTAAAATTTAATCCAATCATTTATTGATATTGCATGATTTCTACGATTGATAATTGCATTTCTTAGAAGTAAACTGATCATAAAGTCGCATAACGATAATAACGATAATAACGATAATAACGATAATATTTATAAATCATTTAGAACATTTCCAACAAAAATTTTCGCCTATACGATGATTTTATATTTAAACACTCAGCAATTTTAATGCAAGTAAACGATAACTATTTTAAATAGTCGTCTATAAAAAAATGTTGGATAAAAATTTCTTGCCTAGAATTATATATACTCTTGGTTCGCTATTTAGAGATATCTGATATATTACATTTTTATAAACTTTTTTATCTGGTAGTGATATCATAATTTCTCAATTCTGCAATTATAAATTATAAAAGCATAGCAATCACTGACATAATTTCTTTTATCAACAATTTTTAGTTAAAAAATTTTCATGTATTAGCAAAATTTTTCTTGTCACAAATAAGACATCAAAAAATAAATATGAATTTTTTGTCATCTATTCTACATCAAAAATAATTTTAATTTATTATTATTATTATTGGTAAATGTAATGCCTTATGACATAAAGTCAATACTATACGTATTACTGCATTATATGAGTGCAAAAATTTGCGGTCCCGTGATTACTACCCAATCCGAAGCAAAAATGAAAAACTCTCAAATTTCTTCAGCATAAAAATTTAGATACGTACGTATATTGTTTCTATTATCCAACGGTTTACTATGATAGTGCTCGCCGAATGACATGACACGAGTCATATTAGAAATGGTTATGTCACCTACAAAATAACGATGTTATTTTGACTGCTTATGTGACAATTACCAAAAACACGAGTCATTTAGCAAGCGCAATCGTCATAACCACTGAATTACGCTACGAATCAAATAACTATATCAGTCGATCGAGATGTCACATCTAAATTTTTATCATATGATTTTCATAAATTACACAAATCGACGAAATCACGTTTTTAAAATTTTCTCTCAAAGTCTAGTTATAAAAAATAACGTTCCTTAAAACAAATAAGCTGCCGGGGCTTCAACGAATCGAACGGTGTAAAGTATACGAAAAACCAACGTCTCCCAGTAATGTGCGACCCCTTTAAAGATGGGCAATTATTTTGGCTTTTTTCGCATGATTCTTTTGGAGTTTTCAAGATCTTAACGTGAAAAATATCTTGTTAGATGCGCACGAGTGAGAACTTTTAATGAAATGCATCTTCCAAGAGTTGTTACATTAGGAACCTTGTGCCGAAAATGAAGAAAAACTGTTTTATAGCTAATAAAATTTTCTTTCTGGGTTGTGGGACTTGTAAGATAAGTTGTTTTTCCTTTGTTTTTTTTTTTTTGTTTGCATTTTTTCTTTCTTTGAACTAATTCTAATTTTTTTTCGTAGGTTTGCTTCGTTTAAAACCGAGTGGTAATGGGATTAGGACCAGATCTTGTGGGATAAGTGGTTTCGTCGGTTGATTTTTTTTTCTCTTCTTTTTCAGCTTGAACTAATACAACTTTCTTTTTCTGAGCTTTTGTATTTCAGTGCTGTCGTTTTTGGAAATTTCAGGCTTTCGTCGTTTCGGTGCTGTCATTGTGGAGTTTCCAGGCTTTCATCATTTCGGTGTCGTCGGTGGCTTTAACCTTTCGTCGGTTCAGTATCGTTGGTGATTTTAAGCTTTCGTCGTTTCGTTGCTGTGGAGATTCCAGCCTTTCGTCGTTTCGGTGC
>QKWP01000191.1:424158-446488 GCA_003550325.1 Gigaspora rosea | reverse complement strand
CGGAAAAGAAACGAGTGGAAACGCTCTGAGAAAGTACACGAAATGGAAAAAACTTTTCATAGATAACAACGTGAAGGTTGATACAATTGAAGACTTCGACTGAGTAGGTCCAAAACCTGTCTTGGCAAAGCTCAGGTTGGGAGTAAATTAGCTCTAGTCTCTTTTTCCTTAATATAGTAATTGTAAAAACATGTATTATGAATTTATAAATTATTAATAAAATGGAAGAGGGAATGGACCTCGCTTTTAAAAAAAAAAAAAAAAAAGATAATAAAACAAGGGTAGTTTCAAAAATAGTAAACCCAGTAATATCTTTGTGTTCATCATATTACATAATAAACACTCAGCCTAAATTAAGATTTGTATGTATGGGCTAATTTTTTCGATTTATGTAGAACGACTCTAAAAATTGGCCTTTAGAAATGAATTTTAAAACTCATTTCCAAAGGTCAAATGATCTGCAAAATTGACCAGAATTAAACCAATTTTTGGGGTACGATCTACATAAAAAAATCAGCCAGTATAAGGGTTAGGTGATAGTATAGTTTAAGCCAATAAATAATAAGATTTACCGATATTTTGAACCCTAGCGCACGTAACAAGACAATAATCACAAAAAACGAGTTGCTCGCGTACATTCCTAATAGAACCAACTCATTTTGTTTCAACAATATGATTTATACAAACGCACACCGTCTTTTCGTTCAAGCCTCTATGTCGGAACGTTTCTTCACGGAAGCTAAAGCTATTGATATGTACACAAAAGCTTGTAACGCAAATAATGGTAGTTTTTTCTCGCAAGTGTTTGATTTAGCGTAATGGAAATTATAAAATTTTTATCTGAGCTTTTATCCATCCTTGTGATTTAAATAATTTTCACATTTTTTTTTTTTGTAATTATCCACGTAAATAAATAAAGAAAGAGCTCCAGAAGAGTTTCAAGAATTTATCTCGACAATTAATCAAAAGCTTAATCTCGTTGATATGGAGTTTCGAAGAAGTCATGATGAAGATGATGGAAATCCAGTTTGGGCTCTAGTGAGCTACATTATCATTATTATTTATTACGATTATTTCTTTGATTAATGGACGACGCTCGATCAATTTTAAAAGGTCAACACTAATGGAGACGAAATTGCAAAATTAGCCACAGAATACACGCCTGCCGAGATTTCATACTTCAAACGATTGGTATACAATTCGTAATATGTATACATATATGTATTTTTATGATATATAGCATGCTTTATCGTTATTTCCAAAAAAGATTGAACTTATCGTCACTGCGGATGATGACGCGTTTTCCGCATCTTCGATTATGGCGCTGAAAGAAGCTTCAAAAATCAAGACACCTCTCTCAAAGAGTGCAGCAGAAACTCTTTTGCAACGATTTGTTGATGATAAATGGCTAGTTCAATCACAGTTACGAATCTTATCGTTTTTCTCGAATTGTTTTTTTTAAATATAATATTTAATTATGTTTACATGAGTTCACCTTGGTTTTAGAAGTGGAAAATATTCTATGAGTCAAAGAACAATTCTCGAACTACAAGCTTATCTGAAAGATGAATTCGAAGATTATCTTATTGAATGCACATTATGTTATGATATTGTTACTAAGGTTTTATTATAATGGTATTAATGTTTTTTATGCTGCATGTATTTAGATCTGAGACTTTGAGTTCACAATCTAGGGTCAGCGCTGTGACGTACTGGAATGTAAATCGCGTTTTCACCATCATTGTGCACGTCGTTATTTTTCGTCGCAAAATGAGAAAGTTTGTCCAGCATGTAAAATTACATGGAAGAGTTCTAATATTATTGGAGATCCACCAAAAATATCCGGGGGTAGTTCAAGAAGAAATAGACGGGTCATACCTGAAGAAGAAGATGATTTATACCAATAATTAACATATGTGGATCAAATAGCATTAAGGTAAGAAGAAGCTAATATATCAGTTTTACAAAATATTAGGTATTGTTATGCCGAGCCGGTAATATTTCATTCATTATCATCAATTCGCCTGAAAACTTAATAATTATAGATCAAATTTTGTAATATATAGCCAAGAAACCTTTAAAATAAGCTATTAATATTGTTACATACCATTTTATGTCTATAATTGATATTAAAAAAAAAAAAAAAAGATTGGCTTTATGAAATCTTAAGATAAATTTTAAAAGACAGTCAGTCAGGTTTTTAGACGAATGGTAGATTGAAACGGACTAAACGTTTGATACTGATTAAATATATATGAGTGATGGAGAGGAAATCATGCTTTTGAATATCTACTTTAATAAAAATATCTTAAAATCAAGTAACTTAACACTTATTAATATCATGAGATGATTCAAATAATATCTATGTTAAAATTTAAGATATCTTTATTAAAAGTAAATATCAAAAAACGTAACTTATAGGTTTCCCTCTCTTGCACACATATATATATCCGCATTGCTGAAGTCCTATTTAATTAGTTGCAAATATGCAGCCCGCTGATTCTAATTTTCGAATCGTGATTAGCCAATTAGAGTTTTTCGCGTTGGTTTACGTTAGTTTTGTTGTGGCTGATTAAGCTTGGTAAGTCAAAGCTTTGTCGTTTTTAAGCTCACTGATCAAAGATTCAAATTTTGTCGTGATAATATTTCGCCATAGTTAATTTTTTCTGTTTAAGTTTGCTAATTCAAGTTTGTTGTATTCAAATTTAATCAAGTTTTACTGTGCATGACCAGGTTTGCTTGATCAAACTTGCAGTTTTGCCATGGTAAGTTTTATTGTTTAAAAGATGTTTTAGACTGTACGGCTAAAATCTGTTATGAAACAAGTAATAAACCGGCTCAAAAACTGATAACTTGGAATCTGCTAGAAAAATGACCCTTCGGAACTATGTAGAATTTATGAATAGAATATAATTTCATTAATAAGAATCCAATTTGAATATACTTTTTTATTTTATAAAGCTTAATGAGTTCTACAAAATAATGACTATTAAATTTGTATTTTATTTACAAATTTTATATAGTTTTAAAGGGTTATTTTTCTAGCAAAATCTTTAAAAACAATATAAATTCTATATATTTTTTTAAAAAAATCTACTTTATAAAAGTTGATATACTTAAAATTTGATATAATAAATTATATTAAATTTAAAGGTTTGAATTTTTTTTAAAATTTTTATATTAATTTAAATTTTTTAAAATTTTATTATTTTGTGCAATACACTCTATAAGATCTGGTGTAATGTGAAATCAAAACAACCAAAACGACCCATTCTTTTTGATAGTTAGAGTGAGATGAGAGTAATTCATAGGTGATAATAGAAGGCTTATAGTAAAATTTTGTCAGGAATTTTTTTTGTTAGAGAGGTTTCATAAGCAAAAATATAAGCCAACTTCTAAAATGCAATTGCTATTTATAAAAAATTAAATCAAACAATAATTCATAAGTATATCATCTATAGCATAAAAATATACTTGATTTATTTAAACAAAAATTATTCATAAAATTTTTGAGCTATGAGTTTGGCCAGACTCTTTGAGTTTGTCCACTTTAAGTTTACTTAAAGTTAACAAACCCAAGAGATCTAGCCAAACTACTAGCTCAAAAATTTTGTTAATAATCTTTGTTTAAATAAATCAAGTATATTCTTATAGCTATAGATAATATACTTATAAAATTTTAGAATTATTTGTTTGATTTAATTTTTTATAAATAGCAATTGCATTTTAGAGTTTTGGGATTTGTTCAGATTTGGCTAGCAAGTATAGTTACACCTGATTCTACAATCTGATTGGTTTATCAGGTGGGTGCATTACAATGTGCATGCGCTAAATTATATAAACCTTTTTTTAATTTAATTGACAATTCATAAAAGAAGAATTTGTATTAATAAAATCTATAACAAATCTATACCATATATATATAATATATATAGAAATTAGCATTTCTGCATATAAGGGAGGTAGATATTATGGACATATTAAAGTTTCTACTAATAAAACTTTTTAATAATCAAATAGATTTTTATACAATTTTTATTATTTGAACTATACTTAATAAAAATAAATTACTGAAAAATCTTTATATTATATATGGGCCCTCAAAAGTAGAAACCAGACTATTTGACAATTTTTTGACAATTAACCTGTTTAATTGATCAGGTGTAAAATTTAAAGCCCAACCTTTTTTATTTAATAATGAAAGTCTGATCACTTAATAAATTTTTGTGATACAACAGTTAAAAGCTTTTGATGCTGTAATCTAAAAATAGATTTCTGAGCAATCTACAGGTCTACAGATCTAATAATCCTGTTTAAACAGGTTTGTTAATCATAAATATACTATTTTTAAATTGTTGTGATTTTGTGTAACAAAATAGTTTTTGCTGATTTTCTCAAAACCCGTGATCTGCCAAATTGTCTGGTTTCTATTTTTGAGGGCCCATATTGTTTTAGATATAAATAATTAGTATACAAAATAGAATATAAAAACTAAATTTTAGAAAAAAGGGGTGTATTGTGAACACAGTGAATAAATTTTGATCTACTGGTCAGTTTTGGATAATTTAATCATCAAAATGACCATCTCAGTAAGATGATTCTAACAAGCCCAAAATTGTTAAAATCCAATCACAAGATTCCAAGATCATTAAAGGTATATTATGTAAAAATTTGCAGATTTTCAAATATATACAAAAACTTAATTTTTATAAATAATGATATCTTGTGATCCAGTGATCAGAATTGGATGATTTTTATACCATTCAAATTGTCTTAGAGAAACGAATCGAATAGTATAAAAATCATCCAATTTTGATTGCTAGATCGTAAGATACTCATCCTGTCCCCAATACTCTCCTGTTTACAATATCCTACCTTCCTTATAAAGTTAATTTTTCATTAAGATAACATTTCATATGCTATTAATGAAAGTTGTAGAGCTAAACTCTGGGTCGGATAGCACAGTGGTTAGCGCTCCAGGGTCGCATTCGCAAGGTCACCGGTTTGAGTTTAGTGGATGACAAAAACTGTGTTAGGATCACAAATGGCAAGGATCTTTGATGAGAAGCCGCACTTCTACTCCATCTACGGACAACGGTACTACAATGTTAAGAGTTGCAGAACATAGCCACAGAGGTCATGCAACATTCAGAAAAGGAAAAAATCTGACAAGAAATGTCGTAAACATAAGGAATATCCACTATAAAAAGGAAAATAGAAATATGTAAGAGGCTCCTGACGTTACCGCACTGACCAAATATGGAAAGTAGTTCCCGGGTGTATGAAAAATAGCTGACCTATATAGCACACTGGCGGAAATTGACTTCCTTAAAGCTACCTAAGATCCATGAGATATGGGGCACCAGAGTGTAGTGGGCTTGCTGGATTCACCGAGATATACAGATGATAGGAGAGAGGTATAGGTTAGCTAGGATAGTAAACCCTAATGTATAATATAAGACCTTGAAATTGAATTAATAAAAGAGCGCCAACTGTTGCCCCTAGCAATAGAACTAGGGTTAAAAAAAAAAGTTGTAGAGCTATTTGTTGTGAATATAATAGTAGTAAGAATGGTAAAATTAGTTGGATAGATAAAAAGTTAAAGCAGTTTAAATTTTGAAATTTTTATAAACTAGAAATTATGATTTCTGTATTAATATAATTTATTATAAAACTTTCTCTCTTAATATTCTCTTTCTACTATAAATTGTCAATTAATTTATAAAATTTTTTAAAAAATATTATTATAGTACTATAATACTATAGCACTACTCTATATATGATTATAATATTAGTATAATAAATAGAAAATTACTACAATTTATAAACTGTAAAATTTATACCCTCATTTAAAAAAGTTTTCTATTTAAGTTAGAGTTGGGTTAAAGTTATAAGAAATAGGGTTCTGCAATTTGATTTGATCTTTAAATATTTGAATCAAATATTTGATCAAATTCAAATTCAAATTTGACTATATTTGATTTGATCAAATTTAAATATAGCCAAATTTGATTTGATTTGACAAATATTTGATTTGATTTGAAAATTACTATTAAAAATTCAAATTCAAATCAAATTTAAATTCAAATATTTGAATTAAATCAAATTCAAATTAGGGTCAATTTGGTTTGATCAAATTCAAATTGATCCAATATTTGATTTGATTTGAATTTGAGGAACCCTAATAAAAAATAACAAGCTTTATAGTAATATCTTACAAGAAATTTTTTTACTTCTAATAACAAAGGCGGTTTTATAAGCTAGATTTTGTGTTTTAAGTAATTTTTTGATTTTTTTGTAAAAAAAACTTTGTTTTTGTTATACAAAAAAATTTGAAGATTGTGCTAATTCTGCAATTTTGATTGGTCAAATACAGGGTTATAAATTTTATAGCTATTAAAATTAGCAAACTCTAATATACTAGGTTATCAGAAACTAATAGATACCAAAGCAATAATATGTATACTGTATATAGTATATTGTCTATTATATAAACAATATGTTATGTAACTAGTATATCAGTCATCCGATTTGTCACATACAAATTTTTTATATATAAAATTATAAAAAAAAATATATAATCTGCGGGTCGATAGCATAGGTAGTTATGCTTTCAGATTTCCAAACGCAAGGTCGCTGGTTCAAGCCTTACTGGAGAACAAGAAAAACTATATGAGATCATGAGACAAACAAGCTTGAACCAGAATGCTAGGACCACAGGCAAAAAATCTTAACTACAAATAGTGTGATGTTTGTAGCACTGCATAATTTCTCTGGCAAAAACGTTGCTAAAAGATAAATGAATAACTCCGGTAGAAATCCAGTCGCACAATTGGATACTCCTAGTGAAATTCTGGTTGAACAAGAATACTTCTGGTGAAATTTTGGTCGAAATAAATACCTTTAGCGAAATTCTGGTTAAACATGAATATCTCCGGTGAAATTTCAGTCGAAATACTTGGACAGTTCCGGTTAAAACCCTTGGTAGTAGTGCTCCTACAGACCGGACTCGAACCAGACTTTAGTCAAGTCTGAGTCTGGTCTGATTTTTGGACCGGACTCAGACTTTTATATTCAGACTTTTTAGTCAAGTCTGAGTCTGGTCTGGGTCTGGTCCGAAGTCTGCAGACTGGTCTGAGTCCGAATATATTTATATGTATTTTTTGGCGCTGAACAAGTTTACTTAGTGCATTTTGTTAGAATTAATTAGTAAAATTTTATGAATCATAAGATTTTATAGAATTTTATTAATAAAATTTTATAAAACCTTATAATTCACAAATATATATTAATTAATTCTAACAAAATGCACTAATTAAACTTGTTCAGCACCTAAAGATGCATCAAAACGGCTGTTTTATTTTTATTTTACTTGTAATTTAGAGATTTGATGCACAATTTTGGATTTTTGATCAAAAAAGACAAATTTTAACATCTTATCTCCAAATTTCATGTAAAATAAAGTCAAACCTGCCGATTTAATATATTTTTAGGTGTTCAACAAGTTTACTTAGTGCATTAAGTTAGAAATAATTAGTAAAATTTTGTGAATCATAAGATTTTATAGAATTTTATTAGTAAAATTCTATAAATTCTTAAAATTCACAAATTTTTATTAATTAATTCTAACAAAATGCAATAAGTAAACCTGTTCAGCACCTAAAAATACATTAAATTAGCAGGTTGTTTTTATTTTACTTAAAGTTTGGAGAAAAGATGCATAATTTTGGATTTTTGATCAAAAAAGTCAAATTTAAGCATCTTTTCTCCAAATTTCAAGTAAAATAAAAAAAACCCTGCCGATTTAATGTATTTTTAGGTGCTGAACAAGTTTACTTATTGCATTTTGTTAGAATTAATTAATAA
Source organism: Gigaspora rosea (assembly GCA_003550325.1). Taxonomy (NCBI): domain Eukaryota; kingdom Fungi; phylum Glomeromycota; class Glomeromycetes; order Diversisporales; family Gigasporaceae; genus Gigaspora; species Gigaspora rosea. The sequence goes on along the minus strand of QKWP01000191.1, from coordinate 438,622 downwards.
AAATTTGTGAATTTTAAGAATTTATAGAATTTTACTAATAAAATTCTATAAAATCTTATGATTCACAAAATTTTACTAATTATTTCTAACTTAATGCACTAAATAAACTTGTTCAGCACCTAAAAATATATTAAATCGGCAGGGTTGTTTTTATTTTACTTGAAATTTGGAGAAAAGATGCTTAGATTTGACTTTTTTGATCAAAAATCCAAAAATATGCATCTTTTCTCCGAATTTCAAGTAAAATAAAAAAACCCTGCCGATTTAATGTATTTTTAGGTGCTGAACAAGTTTACTTATTGCATTTTGTTAGAATTAATTAGTAAAAATTTGTGAATCATAAGATTTTATAGAATTTTATTAATAAAATTCTATAAAATCTTATAATTCATAAAATTTTACTAATTAATACTAACAAAATGCACTAAATAAACTTGTTCAGCACCTAAAAATACATTAAATCGACAGGGTTGCCTTTATTTTACTTGAATTTTGGAGATAAGATGTTAAAATTTGTCTTTTTTGATCAAAAATCCAAAATTGGGCATCAAATCTCTAAATTACAAGTAAAATAAAACCAAAACAGCCGTTTTGATGCATGTTTAGGTGCTGAACAAGTTTACTTAGTGCATTTTGTTAGGATTAATTAATAAATATTTGTGATTATAAGATTTTGTAAAATTTTATTAATAAAATTCTATAAAATCTTATGATTCATAAAATTTTACTAATTTATTCTAACAAAATGCACTAAATAAACTTGTTCAGCGCCAAAAAATACATATAAATATATTCAGACTCAGACTAGTCTGCAGACTTCGGACCAGACCCGGACCGGACTCATAGTTGAGTCTGAGTCTGGTCTGAAGTCTGAAATTAGTAAAATTTAGAGTCTGAGTCTGGTCTGATCCCGGACCGGACCCGGACCAGACCTAGGAGCACTACCTGGTAGTAAATGGGTCAGCTAGTTAATTCGGTTGGGTAAATAAAATAGGATCTTTACTATAGATAGTAATAAGATATATGTAACATGTATAAATAAGGCACCGTCTAGGGGGTTATGTGTTAGGGAACTGCAGACTCGAGAAGGTTCTACACCGCAGGGCTAAGGACCCAAGCTGTCAAATAACAGACTTAACACATGGGTACACTAGGTCAGTGACATGAAATGATATAGTTAATAAATGAACACCAACTGTGCCCTAGCAATAGTGCTAGGAAATTTAAAGAAAAAAAAACATATAAAATTACTATAAACTTTGAAGGAATGATGTTCTGAAGTCTACATATTAACTTAAAATTTAATTTTTCAGAAATATACAGTAGAACATGGAGAGGAGAAAAAGGTAGTACAAAAATCAAATTAAAATTTGCTGATTTTGCACAAAATGAAAATGTAACTTCAACAAAAGCAAATATTTTTTGATTTTAAAATGAATATATGTAAAATCATGCCCTGAACAACTTTACTTAGGCGACCGAAGTAGGTTACCTTGTAAAAAAAATGGATTACCTATATACTAAAGTTAAATTTTTTGAGTTTTAAATATCTAACTCCTTTTTTATTAAGATAACCTACTTTGGCTACTTAAGCAAAGTTGTTCAGCATGCAATTTTATTTGTATTTAAAATCAAACCACATTTTTTCAGCTATTTACCAGGTAAAAAATGAGGTCGAAGTTAGAAAAAAAAATATTTTCTAAAAAATTTTTCATATCCACGAATTTTTGGAATTTTACCCTTTTTAGGGACATAAATTTTATATTAGCTGATCATCTTATACTTTAAATTGGTGATCATCTGATTATTTATTCTCCCAAATTTATTTAATAATGAGATTTTAAAAACAAATTTTATATATATTAAAGCGTGTCTAACCAATCACCCATCCTTAAAACCAATCACCAATATTATTAAATTTATAGCAATCTTTAATTTACTTTGGTAAGCAATATATCATATATTTAAAAACTATAAATACTTTATTTCATCGCAGTAATAAGCTTAATTAGAAAAAACTATTTACTAATTAAATTTTAAATTATAATTCTATAATATTTAGCACGATAGTTAGCAACTGGACTAGCAAGACAAGTAGCATGGTAGTTAGTTTTGGGACAAGTAGTACAGTAATTAGATTTAAGACAAGTAGTATGTTAGATTCAGAACAAGTAATGTAGTAGTTAGAGTAATATAGTAGTTATATTTAGAACAAGTAGTATAGTAGAGTTAGATTTAGAACAAGTAGCACAGTAAAGAACAAATAGCACAGTAAGTTAGAGTTAGAATAAGTAGTATGGTAGAATTAGATTTGGGACAAGTAGCACAGTAGAATTATATTTGGAACAAGTAGCATGGTAAAATTAGATTTGTGACAGGAGCATAATAGATTAGATTTAGGACAAGTAGCATAGTATAATTAGATTTGGGACAAATGGCATAATAAAATTAGATTTGGAACAAGCAGCATAGTAGAATTAAATTCGAAACAAGTAGTACAGTAAAATTNGGTATAATTAGATTTGGGACAAATGGCATAATAAAATTAGATTTGGAACAAGCAGCATAGTAGAATTAAATTCGAAACAAGTAGTACAGTAAAATTTGATTTGGGACAAGTAGTATGGTATAATTAGATTCAGAATAAATAGTATAATAGAATTAGATTCAAAATAAATAGCATAGTAGAATTAGATTCGGGACAAGTAGCACAGTGAGAATTAGATTTGGAACAAGTAGCATGATAGAATCATAGATTTGAGGCATGTAGCATAGTAGAATTGATTTAGAATAAGTAGTACAATAAAATTAGATTCGAGATAATTAGTACGTACAGCAGAATTAGATTCACATAGTATAATAGAGTTAGATTCAGAACGAGTAACAGAGTTAGATTTGGGATATGCAATATAGTAGAGTTAGATTTAGGACAGGTAGTTTAGAGCATCCAAAAATAACATTATACAAGAGGGATTGGATGAACGATAACATTTTTCTCAATAAATAGGAGTGGTCAAAAAAATATATCGTAATTTTTTTAGAAAAAATTGTTTAAAAATTAAATCAGTGGTTCAAATTTAATAATTTTGGTACTATTCAATTCGTCTCGGTGAGAGAAGTCAAATAGTACCAATTTCATTTCATTTGGGTCACTGGATCAAAAGTTATTGGCAAAATACTATTGGGTATTATATTTTCTTATAAAATTACTATACAATCAATAGTTTTTTGTAATTAACTTTTGATCCAGTGATCCAAATGAAATGATTTTGGTATCATTGGATTCGTCTCACTGAAACGAATCAAATAGTACTTAAATCATCTAAATCGGATTACTGTGCCACAATATATTCGAGTTTTTGTAAAATTTTATATTTAAATATACGGATTTTGAAAAAATTTTTTATTTAGTAAAGGGGGTCAAGCGCTACTATGATGGGGTACATAACGTTATTTATAGATGCCCCTTAAATTCAAGACAGGTAGCATAGTAGAGTAAACTTGGAGCAAATAGCATAGTAAAGTTAGATTCAGGTATAGATTCAGAACAGGTAGTATAGCGGATTTAGATTTGGGATTTATAGAATGGTAGTTAAATTTGGGTTTAGTAACATGGTAATTAGACTTTGGATTATAGTTAAATTCAGAATATAGTAGAATAACATAAATTATAAAATAAATGATGTATTCTCAAAGTTTTATACAGTTTTTAGAGAGGCGCCAGAAATCAGCTAATTTCCTGGGGGGCTAAAAAACTGGAAATTTAATATGAAGACCTGACTAAAATAGGGGGGGTCAAAATTTTGGCCAAAATTGAATCAGCTGATTCCTGTCCTCGCTCTTATTAATTGAATTTTTTAATGTTTTAGTTAGTATATTATAAAAAAGAAACTATATGACTCTGGGTCGGATAGTGCAGCACTCCGGGGGTCGCATTTGCAAGGTCGCCGGTTCGAGTCTAGTGGATGACAAAAACCATGTTAGAATCACAAATGGCAAGAATCTTTAATGAGAAGCCGCACTTTTTCTCTATCTACGGACAATGGTACTACAACGTTAAGAGTTGCAGGACATACCGTACCGCACTGAGCAAAAGACCCTGGGCCTAATACAAAATCTCTGGTCAAAAACTTACAAAGTACCCACAGGTATCTCATTCGATAACGGGTACCGTAAAATTCGGACATGTGTACCCCTGGTACTTCCATATCTCAAATATGTACCCGGGGTACTTCTATACGGGGGGTATACCGTATTAATAGGGGTACATAAGTCGGGTTATTGTTGATTGAACATCTATCGATATTAAGATAATTCATATGCGCCAAGAAACCCTACCAGTAATAATCAGGTAAATTAGATTTCTATGACGGTATCCATGTGATTGATGATATAAGATACCTCTAAAGTTGGAAATTCACATATAAATCGCTTTTTTTTTTAAAAAAAAAAATGTTTCGCTTAATCGTATTATTTTTTTTAATCATTCTTTCAACCAACGTTTTATTCTTCCAATTGTCCCTTAAACCATTATATTCAAAGATAACCCAATTACTTTGAGCAGGACATCGGCTCTAGGGTTTAACCTAACGGCTCGGTAATTGGGATTAAATTTTTTTTTTCCTTTAAATTCGTTGTCTTGGATTTTTTTTTCTCTAATGGCTCGGTAATTTGGTTTAAACTTTTTTTTTATCAAACTTTTACACAAATATATTGTGCAACATTCTCCTTATAATTTCCCTATATAAGTACACGAGTTCCTATCAACGCGTTAAAAAAATGTCTCCGCGAAGTAAAAGTATTACAAAAAAGGCTCGCAATATTCGTGTCAAAACTCGTCGTAGCTGGAGTGTTAGTGAAAAACTCATGGTCGTTCATTATTTTGAACGTGTTCAAAATGTAGCAGCAACCGCAAGAAAGTTTGATATCGAACGTAAGCAAGTTCGTGACTGGCGAAGCAAGAAGCAAGAACTTTTAAATGCCGCGCCCTATCTTCTGACACTTAATCGTGGTCGACCAGCTATGTATCCACTTTTAGAAGAAAGGCTAGTTGAATGGATTGAAAAGATTCGTAAAAAACAGATGGCTGTTACCCGAAACATGGTTGTTACAAGGGCCAAAGCATTAGTTAAAACCAAGGAAATAAAGGATTCATATCCTAATATTAATAATTTTAGGTTTTCTAGTAGTTGGTTGAATGGATTTTTGTTTCGTAATGATCTATCAAATCGTCAGCGCACAACAATTTCACAGCATCTTCCTGAAGATCTTATCGAGCAACAAAGTCAATTTCCGAGTCTTGTTTTGTTCAAACGTCGTCAATACAACTATGATATTCAACACATTGGAAATATGGATGAAACGTCCTTATCATTTGACATGCCTTACCCTGTAACTCTTGAAAAACGTGGGGCCAAAACTGTTAGCATTCGAACAACCGGTCACGAAAAAACATCTTTTACTGTAATTCTGGGATGCCTTGTGGATGGAAGAAAGCTTCCTGCAGTGTGTATTTTTAAGTTAAAAAATATTCCTTGTGAAACCTTTCCTGAAGATGTTATTATTCGCGTAAATGAAAAAGGATGGTGCAATGAAAACGAGATACACTATTGGATAAATAATGTGTGGACTGAGCTTAGTGAATTAGAAAACCCACAATCTCTTCTTATTTTAGATTCATTTAGAGGTCATCTGGTAGATTCCGTTAAGCATGAATTCCAAGAAAACAACACTCATCTTGCGGTTATTCCAGCTGGACTAACGAGTAAACTGCAACCTCTTGATGTTGCGATTAATAAACCCTTTAAAGAAAAGGTACAGTATATTAAAATGGTTTTTTATTTTTTTTTATTTTGAAGAATACTGTATTAACGAATTTTTATACTATAGGTGCGCTTTCGTTACAATCAATGGATGATTAATAATTCTCATACATTTACGCCTGCTGGACGCATTCGAAAGCCATCATATTCCACTTTGGCTCAATGGGTAGGAGAATCGTGGAATGAAATTGTCCCTCGTATAATTAGAAGAGCCTTTAAATGCTGTGGTATTTCAGTAGAAATGGATGGGTCCAAAGACGATTTGGTGTTTAATTACGAAATTTTGGGTAAGGATTCAGTCGATACGAATGAAGAAGAAGCGTTGAATTTCGATATAATAATGACGAATATGAAGAAATTAGGGTCGATAATGATTGGGAATAATGGTCGAATTCTATAATTTTTTTTCTTTCAAATAAAGCTGATTCATTGCTATGTAAAAGTTTGCTTATATCAAATGAATCGTGTACGTTTTGCTAATATTTGATATGAAAAAATGTGTATCGTATTAATAATATCATGTCCGCAGTCAAATATATTAAAAATTAAACTAGAGTTTGTTATATTAAATGCGTGACTAATTGCAATTCAAATTGAAAAACAGGTTTTTCATAACTTTGAAATTGTGTATGACGATCGCACTATTAGGAGTATATTTAATACCCGGGTATAAGTCACCGTCGGGCCTCTCAAACTGACAAGGGGTACACCGCACAGGGGGGTACCCATGTCCGAATTTTACGGTATTTTGTGTAGTGGGATTTTTTGACAGGAAGTATTTTGCGTAGGAGTATTTGTTGGGTATCATATGGATTACCGTTAATCATGCAAAATATTGCACTTATTTTTTAATTGAAAACAGTTCATCAGAACTGTTCTAAAATGGCTATGTTTGAATTTTCACTAAAAAATCACTTTTTTTTTTTAATTAAAAAAAAAACTGCTTTCTTTTTTTTTTAAAAAAAAAAGCGATTTTTTTAGTTGTGCGCAGTATTTAATGGAGGAGCCTGTTAAGTCTAGCCATCTTTATGATTGGGCTTGTAATAGAATTGTTTCGCCTTCGCCACACGTATTTTGACAGCGATTATCCTGATAGGTTAAAAAAAAAATTGTTTCGCCTTTTTTTTATCTAAAAAAGGTTTTCTTTTTAATAGTTAAATCACATTGTTGCGGTTTGCATAATTTTGTGACCCTTATGATTAATTGTTTTTTATTGATTGCGATCACGATTGCTAGCAATAACGATCACAATCAAATCACGATATATGTCATGTATAAGACCCTCCCACATAAAATACCCCTACACAAAATACCAGAGTGTTACATGGACTAATAGATTTTTTATGTTACACTATTGTGTCGCATTCACTATCATTAAGGCGCTGCAATGTTGTTTATTAAGTACAATCGTTTTTATTCAAGAAATATCAGAAGTTAAAGTTTGATCTTACAGATTGAACCTCTTATAATAGACTTTACATTATATTATTGTTCTATTACGCAGATATTACTAATTACGATTTACCCTAAATCTATCAGATATTATTAAATTCATATAAAAATTGATTTTTAAAATATTTTAAAATGTATCAACTTATCTAAACTCGCCTGGAAATTTTCACTAGTTATTTATATAAAGCCAAAAAATAAGTCTATGTTTTCAATTTTTTTATTAATATGTGTTCTAAGCATTTATCTTATAGAATACTTGAATTAGAAAGAAAAAATTATCTTAAAAATATAATAGAAATATAATTTTTTTTTTTTAAAAAAAAAAAAGCGATTTTTAAAAATATTTTAGTTATTATAATAGTTAAATACGGTATATAGGTTAAGGTTGCTCTTAAGCACCAACACCTTGATCACTAGCAAATCTCATTGAGATGCTACAATATACCCAGGTCTTTTACAAAATTCTGGATCAAATAATTGCAAAGTACCCGGGTATTATACTTGGTAAAAAAAAAGATACCATGTAAGATACCTGGATCTTTTGCATGAGGGGTACTCAGAAAGGGAGATCTTTTGCTCAGTGCAGTATGGTAGCCACAGAGGTTATGCGACGTCCAAAGAAAGAAAAAATCCAACAAGAAATATCGTAAACATAAGGAATATCCACTATAAAAAGGAAAATAGAAATATGTAAGGGGCTCCTGACGATACCGCACCGACCGAATATGAAAAGTAGTTCCCGAAGCGTATGAAAAATGCCTGACCTATATAGCACATTGGCGGAAATTGACTTCCTTAAAACTATCTAAGATCTGCGAGGTATGAGGCACCAGGGTGTGGTGGGCTTGCTGGTTCACCGGGATATACGAACGATAGGAGGGAGATATAGGTTAGCTAGGATAGTAAACCCCTAATGTATAATGTAAGACCTTGAAATTGAATTAATAAAAGAGCACCAACTATCGCTCCTAGCAATAGAACTAGGGTTAAAAAAAAAGAAACTATAATAGTTATTTTTAATTTTCATCAGTATAACACCAACCTCCAAGACTCTAATTCTGCAATAGTATCTAACTTAACCTCCAGCTAGACTAGTAATACAGTAGAATTGTTTAAATGATTGCTATAACTAGTTATATAAATGATTCTACCATATAACTAAGCTAGACCCATATAACTATCTAATTATGATCCTAATTCTTATACTAGTCCCATGCTACTATCTAATCTTACCCTTGTTACTAAACCTGCTCTATATTCTAATTCTATTCTAACTCTTATCCTAAACCTATCTTAAAACTCACTATTATTTTAACTATTACTTTATATACTACTAGTGATCTACTGCCACAACACTAATAAAATAAGAAGCACAACACGAACTAGTAATCAATATGAAAGTGCACCAGATGAAATGTGATGAAACACTGCCCTAACAAATACAACATGGCATAGTATTAGTAAGTGAACACTAGTACTATAAAAAAGTACTAACAGACAATGATGTAGTGATAATGGCAATATTATAAAAAAAAAAGCTTGTTAATAAAAAGAAATAGCAATATATAGTATATATATATGTAGCTAAAATTTTTTTAGACATATATTATAAAATTGTATATAATTGGATATAGGGTTCCAAACTGGTTTGAAAATCTTCAACCATGACCCGTTAGGTAAAAATTGGTTAACAACAGACTATTCGAAACTGAAACCGATTATCTAATTAAAACGGATCATCCGATTGTGATCAGGTGACCTGAATACCCAATTATAATTGGGTAACCCAGATACCTATTTATAATCGGGTGATCCGGATATCCGATTATAATTAGATAACCAGGATCCCAATACTTAATTACTTGCTATTCATTGACCTGCAATCTAGAGCTGTATTGATTATTATAATTCATTTATTAAATATTGCAGCATATTTGATTTTATTTCAAAAAAAAATAATTATTTCACAAAAATATAGTCCAGTACAAAAAGCAAAGATCATTATTTAAATTTCTCCTACATATGACTATGATACAACAAAACTCAAAAATAAAATTGGGTAAGTATAAAATTTATAAAGGTTAGAATCGTTTTAAATTTTAAAGTTTTCTCACAAACTTTATTTTTTTTTAATGTGGACGAGTTGGAACAAGACCAAAGTTTTTTAACCAACAATAAAAAAAAGATGATCGTTCGTGTTTATTAGTACTTTTTAGCTACCCGACAAAGCTAGCCGCAACGCCAAATTTTAAAACTATGCAAGGAAGTTGCTGAGATTCTTGGAATCGGAGAAGCAATAGTCGCATGTGTAGTTGCTGAGTATAATAAAGGCAACAGTGAAGAACCTTCACTACCTAAAATTCAAGGCCAGCCAAAAAAAAAGTTGGATAGTGATCTTGTTGGACTTTTGCATAGTCTTATCCTGGCTGCAAATACCTCTAGTTCCCATTATCCACACCCGTATTACGTCAAAAGCTTGAAGAAAGTGGGTTTATTCATTCAAAATGGCAGTTACTTTATGTGCTGCATGTGTTGGGTTATTATTATGGTTGTGGTGAACATCGGAATATGTTATATGAATCATGAAAAATGTTAGCTTTCGTAATTGTTATTTGAGATGTCAGTTTGTAAATTTACAATGAAATAATAAAGTTCCTACTAGATATGAAGTCTTTTTTAGACTAGTCATTTTGTCATTTAAATCATACAACCGACTGTACTTGGGTACCGAATCATGGAGTTGTATATTTTCTGGTCGCGGTCCATTAATTGTAATTTTTGGCACAATAATCGTAATGCATAATTGTAACACTAATAAACTTAATGTGAAACTATTCCTAATTCATTGTATTTGTGGGATCCATCAATAAACTGCCAGCATCGAAAGAAAGAAAGCAAGCAAATGCTAACAATTGGGACTAGTGCTCCTAGGTACGGTCTGGGTCCGGTCCGGGATCAGACCAGACTCAGACTCTAAATTTACTAATTTCAGACTTCAGACCAGACTCAGACTCAACTATGAGTCCGGTCCGGGTCTGGTCCAAAGTCTGCAGACTGGTCTGAGTCCAAATATATTTATATGTATTTTTTGGCGCTGAACAAGTTTACTTAGTGCATTTTGTTAGAATAAATTAGTAAAATTTTATGAATCATAAGATTTTATAGAATTTTATTAATAAAATTCTATAAAATCTTATAATTCACAAATTTTTATTAATTAATTCTAACAAAATGCACTAAGTAAACTTGTTCAGCACCTAAAAATACATTAAATCGGCAGGGTTGTTTTTATTTTACTTGAAATTTGGAGAAAAGATGCATAATTTTGGATTTTTGATCAAAAAAGTCAAATTTAAGCATCTTTTCTCCAAATTTCAAGTAAAATAAAAACAACCCTGCCGATTTAATGTATTTTTAGGTGCTGAACAAGTTTACTTAGTGCATTTTGTTAGAATAAATTAGTAAAATTTTGTGAATCATAAGATTTTATAGAATTTTATTAATAAAATTCTATAAAATCTTATGATTCACAAATTTTTACTAATTAATTCTAACAAAATGCACTAAGTAAACTTGTTCAGCACCTAAAAATACATTAAATCGGCAGGGTTGTTTTTATTTTACTTGAAATTTGGAGATAAGATGTTAAAATTTGTCTTTTTTGATCAAAAATCCAAAATTGTGCATCAAATCTCTAAATTACAAGTAAAATAAAAACAAAACAGCCGTTTTGATGCATGTTTAGGTGCTGAACAAGTTTACTTAGTGCATTTTGTTAGAATTAATTAATAAATATTTGTGAATTATAAGATTTTATAAAATTTTATTAATAAAATTCTATAAAATCTTATGATTCATAAACTTTTACTAATTTATTCTAACAAAATGCACTAAGTAAACTTGTTCAGCGCCAAAAAATACATATAAATAAATTCGGACTTAGACCAGTCTGCAGACTTCGGACCAGACCCAGACCAGACTCAGACTTGACTAAAAAGTTTAAATATAAAAGTCTGAGTCTGGTCTGAAAATCAGACCAGACTCAGACTTGACTAAAGTCTGGTTCGAGTCCGGTCTGTAGGAGCACTAGTTATAACTTTTTTTGAACTTTATCTATATGCACGAATCGTAGGTTTAACTTATTGATCACTTTAATCAACCGATTATTTATTAACTGGATATCCAGATCAATCGAATATTTATTTATAATCGTTTATTAACCAGATATCCACTTATTATATTAAACCGGTTTAATAAAACTATTATCCGATTAATAATTTTTTCAGTCCAGGTAATAGATTACACGGTTACCCAAATGATAAATTGGAACCCTAATTGGATATCAACTAGCTGATACACCCTTATTTGTATAACTAAATTTTTGGGGTGCATTAGTAATCTGCATGAATTCCAAAAATCCGCAGATATATTTAGAAAAAAAATTTTTTCTAACTTCAACCCTATTTTTCATCTAATAAATAGCTGAAAAAACATGTTTTAACTTTAAATATGAATAAAATTGCATACTGAACAACTTTGCTTAAGCGACCAAAGTAGGTTATCTTGATAAAAAAAGAGGTTTTATATTTAAAAATCCAAAAATTTGACTTTAGTACATAGGTAACCTATTTTTCTTACAAGGTAACCTACTTCGGTCGCCTAAGTAAAGTTATTTAGGGCATGATTTTACATATACTCATTATCTTAAAATCGAAATATATTTGTTTTTGTTGAAGTTATATTTTTGTTTTGTGCAAAATCAGCAAAATTTTAATTTGATTTTTGTATTACCTTTTTCTCCTCTCCTTGTTTTTATTTTTGAAAAATTAAATTTTAAGTTAATATCAGATATGTAGACTTCAGAACATCATTCCTTCAAAGTTTATAGTAATTTTATATGTTTTTTTTTTATAATTTTGTATATAAAAAATTTACAAGTAACTATAGTGTGACAAAAATTGGATAACTGATATATATACTGTGATTGGATATTGCTAATAATCATTGCATAGTTTGGTGTAAAAGAAAAAGTTCTCTGCTATACTTTGAATAATAATAAATTTAAATCAATATTGTTTTTTACAATATAAAGTTTTATAATTAGAGTTAGAATTAAACAAAATATAGTTATACTAAAATTTACAAAAATTTTTTAAATAGAACTCTAAAAATAGTTTTTAATTAAAATTTCAAGTCATAATTAATTTTTATTTTTATTATACAAAGTTAACTATTAATCTAAATGTTATATTGATTTAAATTTTAGAGTAAATTTATTTATTGCCCCATGTGATACGCCTTATATGTCGTTCTCCCAATCAAATTTCAAGATCAGGTGTAATATTACATGATTAAAAAATTCAAAACAAACGTTCGTTTTGTCAAAAATCATCTATAACTTACAATTGAGTATATGAAACTACTCTTAGGATTCTAACAAAAAAAAATTCCTTGCAAAATTTTACTATAAAACCCCCTCTCGCCCATACACACAATCTATACATCACCCTAACCCTATCCAATAAAAAAACAGGTTATTTTAATTGTTTTGATTTTAAATTACATCTGATTTTATGATCTGCGGCAGGTGCGACAACATCGTATGTGCGATGTATAAATTATTTCTAAATTTTAATTGTTAATAATAATGAATATCTTTTTGTTTAAATTTCATCAGCAAATTTTATATATAGATATATATCGTTACTAATCGGTAGGATATATATCGATACCCATACCCTCTTGCCAATTACTATCGATAGTAATAATAAATAGTTATTGGATGTGTAGCATCCAATAACAGTTTTATCGGGTGTGGCGCCTTAGAGAAGTGGTCAAGGTATCACCCTCCAAGCGGCAGGTTGACAGTTCGAATCCCACTATTGACGCTTTGAACAATAGGCCTGTGTTCGGTAACCATGTGGCTCAGATTGGTTGGGTTGCAAAAACCTGTTACCTTGGTTCCACCATCTTGAATGGGAGCTATGGCGCAATGGTGTTATTGTTATACCGTAAAATTCAGGGAACCAGAGGAATGGAAACCCGTTTGGCAAGTTCTAAATTAGACAGTAATAGTGAAGATCTACAACGATACTACCAAAAGAAGGTGGGTGGTCGGGATCAGAATGAACCTAATAAGGGCAAGCGGCTTTGTCGCTAAATCCGTATCCGAAGTGGAATGGGACACAGAAGACAACGGTAGGCAATTGGTGCGAGGGTAAAGTAGCCCTTAGGCTGATGATTTATCAAAAAGAGTTGGGGCCCCTTAATATCTGTGTTTGTGCAGTGCAACGGGTAGTAATAGGAAAAGCGTGAACCAGAGGGTTTAAATAGGCAATTCCCATAGTTGGGTTGTAGGTATGGCAGCTAGTGTAGAACCTTCGGGCGGACTACTTAAATTAGGCACCAAAAGTGCATGTGTGGCTAGTTGTATCCTCATTCATGTAATAAATATTATGTCCTAATAACTCATAATAAAATCCCGGCCATAGTACCCGGCCTTTAAAGTTTAAAAAAAAAAAAATAACAGTTTTATTTGGCAGGAGAAATGAGAATACCATGATCCAAAGGATCACGGGATGATCATTTTGGATGACAAATAAAAGAAGTATCTGACTTTGAATTTAAAGGTATAGTGTAATTCAATATAAATATAAATGCCGAATTATTTGTTGTACATACAAAAATCAGCGGTTTATATAAACAAAGTTAGAATAATTTTAAAAATTAAAATAAATTAGTCGAAAACAATTTAAAAATTGATTTTTAATCTTATGTAAATATAAACAAGAATATTTCAATATATTTTTCAATTTTTCAATACTATAAAATTTTGCGAGGAGTTGTTAATTTTTACGAGGAGATCTACATAAATTATCAACTTTGATTGGTTAGAATCTATGTAAATCATATGATCATCATATGATTTGTTATGATTTGCATAATTTGCAACGTGATTACTATTAAAAATGATCTACGTTACACTCTACTTTTAATGTGCTAACCTGGGCCCCGAAGAGGCTCAGGTTGTCAAGCACATTAAATTCAAAGCCAGATACGCTGTTATTGGATGCGGAACATTCAATAACGGATTTATTTTTCTTTTTCTGTTATACCGTGAGTTTGTGTGAGTCTATTTGGCGTATAACAACTGTTATACGACCCACATTCACTATGAAAAAGAAAAATAA